>CAEFZX010009302.1:0-139144 GCA_903066825.1 Alfaro cultratus
CGTCTCCTGCAAACGTTCTCACTTAAAGACAGACCACAGAGTGCCAGCAACTGCACACAGGTAAGCCAAACACACACATAGCATCGCTCTGTGCCACGCTGCACCCTGTCAGCCTGTGAGCAGGTGGAACGTTCTTTCCTTCTCCACAGATCTTCAGCAAGCTGCTTTACTTGGAACCTGTGTTGAGGGAGCTAACCTTTGCTGTTCCACGGTGAGTTTTCTGCCACAGCCGCAGATGAAACTTTCAGATGAAAGTGAAACTGGTTATCATTTCTTCACAGGGATCTCTGTGAGCTCCAGAGTGTCCCGGAGATGGCCTTCCACGGCCTGAAGCTGCTCTGCTCACCGAGACACGGAGAGCAGAAAGAGGTAGGATCCAAGTCATTTCACCGATATACACCATGCTACACACGACTGGATCAGAACCAGGGTGTAAATAATAGAGCTTTAAAACTGAAACCACCTGGTTCTGATCCAACAAAGCCAAATATGCAAATACTTTAAACTTTTTCTCTGCAGTATAGGTTCTGATCACCAGTGTTTTTTTTTTTTATAGAATTGGACTCGACAGTTAGCTTTCCACTAGACAGACTCGTTCTCATCCCTTGACATGACAAAGCTACAGTGTTTTTGTGGGAGTGTCCAGGGGTCAATCTAGCCTGGTGTGAAAACTTTTGGCTGTTGAGAAACGATTGCTTCCTGGAGGTGTGGACTCTGTTGAAGTTTTGAATTTTACTCCTTTGCTAACATTTGCTTGTGACGTATTCAATGCGCCAATTTGACGCTTAGAAGAAGCTTACCGGAAATTACCTGTGCTGTAAACGACCGTCCTCCACTGCAAAGGGAGAAAAGGCGGCGTGTTCAGTTTAGTTCAGTATTTGGATTTGTCACCAACCTGGACTAAACGGTTTGGTTCACTTCCTCTGCTGCCAAGCATGGCTGATTCCCCATATGTGTAGTGATTGTCAACTCTGCATCTTTCAGTCCCTGCGGAGGGTTTTCCATCGGCTGCTCTACGTCATCCTGATGATGAGTAAAGGCCACAGCGGGAAGCCGTCCCTCCTTGTCTCGAACCAGTCCATCCTCTCCACCCGGGACCAGGCCATCCACTTTGTTTGGTAAGCAGTTATGCTTAAGGGTAAGTTTTTGTAAGTGGTAAACATGACTGAACCTAGTGAGCGTTGAGTGTTTCTTTTTTTTTTTTTTTTTTTGCTAAAATCACTTTCAGCAAAAAATGACTTGGGTCATTATTTTAGGAAGGAGGTGAAGTGCAGGTGTAGATCACACATCAACACATTGTGAAGCTTCCAGGTCTTTCAACATGCTACGTTGTTCATGCTTGTTCTGTTTTTGTGACTCCAGTCATCTGGTGGATGAGCTGAAAGAGCTGGCTTTACCTTTCCTTCAAATCCTCCTGCAGCACATCTGCTTCCAGGTGAATCTAATTCTCGCCTTTCATTGGCTAATAATTAGTCGTCCCTCGCTTCCACGGGTGATGGGAGAAAGGACTAGCAGTGGCAGCGAATATTTCCCGCACTTCCCGATCACTCAGTCACCGTTGTGTTGTGCTGCTGTTTAGATGGTGGAGAAAAGCGAGTATCGTAACCATGGAGCCCAAGCTGTGGGTTTGCTAACATCTCAGATGGCCGGTGTGGACTACGCCCGCTTCATAAAGTGGCTTTTCATCTTTTCTGGTCATTCAAAGGTAACACAAGACTTTTTCTTTTTCTTTTTTTTTTTTGTGCCTCCTCATGAGGTGTAGACTTGAGCAAGTTTGTAAAAGTGTGGGAAAAAAAAGTTCTTAGCTGTTCTCGCAGTATGGTGTAATGTTAGTGGCTCCATATAAACCTTATCTTATGTCGGACGCGTGATAAACGCCTTGGCTCACCTGGCTGTGATCTTTGCTGCGTAGATCACAGCAAAGAAGGACGATCTGATACGTGCGATTGGCTGCTTCTGTCTTTGTTGCGATTTCCTAACAAATATGGTGAACGGAGAGTCTGACTAATCTCTAATGAACCACAGTAAAAAAAGTGTTCAATGGCTCAATTTGTCTGAAATATGGAAGATTTAAAAGATGACAAACAGGACACTTGTTTTGAAACAGAGGAGAAGCTGCAGCGACTGATCAGCGTGAAGAATTTACAGGAATTTCTTCGCCTTTAAAAGCAATTCATTATCTATCTGTTATGTTATCCTATTGTTTTTCTGCATGTTTGACATCTTCATACTGTGAAGTGCTTACATTTTATTTTGTTGGACACATAAAAAGAAAATGTTTTTGTAAAAATAAAAAAAAAGTCTGATAATTGTTTAGAATAACTGATTAATTGAAGAATTAGACAATGGATCAATAAAAAAACATTGTTATTGACATCTCTATTTCTCATAGTGTGACAATGCCATTGTTTCTGTGCTTTACATAAGACAAAAAAAGCCACATTAAGATGGAGAATAAAGAAGGTTTATGTTGCATAATTGTGATAGCTGAAGTTTTCCTTAAAGCAGTGTTAAAATCTCAGTATCGTGTCTCGTCTCCAGACGAGGAGGGTCGCTACAGACTGTGCTTAGATATTTAGTCAAAGGATTTCTGCTCAGCGTCTTCCTGGTTCCAGGGTGAAGTGAGTTATATGGTCAAACATTGTATGGCAGCACCCCAGAATAAGGAATTACTATTGTTACTTAGATCAATATGCTGAGCCTGCTGGCTTGGGGAAAACCTCAATCCAAAAATATCCAAGATGTTAAAATGTTTTAGTCTTCTGTCATACAGAAGGAAAGAACCGAAGGCTAACTTTCTTGTAATTGGTGTTGCTAAAACTGGATGTCTTTATAGTCTGACTTCACAAGGTGCTGCTTTTTCTGCAGATGGCGCACCGCCTGTTCTCCGTGGACGTGGTTATGGTTTTGTTGACTCAGCCGGAGAGAAGCTTGGAGGAATGTCAGGATCCGGAAGTCGCCAGGTTCCTGTCACACAAGTTCCTAATCCAGGACCTGTTGTTCGCTCGACGAATGGACGAGTCTCCCACCGTCCAGGGCCACGCCCTTTCCTGCCTGGCTCAGTGTCTGGAGCTGCCATCGCTCAACGTCACCCGGGCCGTCCACACGCTCTTCTCTGCCAGTGAGAAAACACCTAGACTCTAGGGCTGGGCAATATGGACCAAAAAAAAAAAAAATTCTACAACAAACACCAACATTAGCATATCTACGTTTTCTGTTTTAGCTGGGACACAGACTGTGCTGGAAGAGGAGCTCACAACAGGTACAGTCTGACGGTCCCTGGCTGAGAGCTTGTTGGTGTGCTGGAAAGATAACTAACAGCAGGAAACGTACTCACTGTTAATAAGGGTGTTAGCTGCAAGTGTGTATTTGTGAAGACGCATCACTACACAGTTCAGACAACAATTACATCCGTGTGTTTATTGCTTGAAGTTCCACAGCAGATGACGTGTGGACGATTTATGGGAAGCATTAAACTCCAAACTAATGCAAACTCATGATAAAATGTTAAGGATTTCTAAAACTGAATGGGTTAAACAATCAATTTAAACGGGGTTGCGTTTATATTGATCGGGTCTTAGAATGTTGTGAAAACAGCTGCATAGGAATCCATGTATCCGTGTGTGCATCCATCATCTTCCGCTCAAGGAACAACCTGGTTCGCAACCGAGTTTACAGCAAGTAGAATTGCTATAAACTCGAAAACGGTAACAGCCAGAGCTGTAGAAAAATTAAAAAAATCCGACTCGTGGGTTTATTTTAAGACCTAAGGTGAACTGAACCGTCTGGCTTTTAAACTCTAAAATATTCAAGAGGAATGTTAATATTGTCTTTTTTGTTTTTATGGTGTTTTTATATGCAAATAAGTGGTTTTAGATAGATGGATGTGAGGAAGTTGGCCTTGGTGATTGTTCACATTTTTCAGCAGATTTGTCCTGAGGTTATACAGAGCAAATAAATCCACTAGTTTTTTTTAATTTATTTTTTTAAATGGACCAAAGTACTGTGTGTTGATAGATGCCTCTGTGTTGTAGGATCTTCTAGCTCCCAGAAAACCTACCAAACTCTTCCCTTCAGGACGGTGGAGCTCAGCAGTGCTGACAGGTCCAGCTGCGATGGTGAGCTTTTTTTTCTCGGTTTAGTCAGCGTATTTACAAGCCGACAAATTGAATGTCAAATGTCATGTTATATTTTCGCTCCAGCTAAAGAGAACCTGGCCCTTCTCCTGCGCCGCGTCAGAGACTCTAAAACCAACGTGAGGAAAGCGGCTCTGCAGGTACTCCGATCAAACCGTCGTCGCACGGCTTCACGTTTTCCAGCTGTATGTGTTTCACCTTGTTCTTGTTCTGCTTCATCCATCTCTTCCGACGTCCGTTGTTCAGGCTTTGGTGGGTCTCCTGAAACACGACGTAATTCCCACAACCCGGGAGAACCTAGAAACTCTGGCGGAGCGCAGCAGAGACCCGGCTGTGTCTGTGAAGAAGAAGGCCTTACTGTGCCTGGGAGAACTGCTCACCGTGAGACTGGATTCTTCGCTGTATTTCTCTTCAGAGGTCAGCTAAAAATGTGACAATTAGGAATCATGAAATGGCTGATTGATGTCCCCACCAGGCTAAACCAGGGTGCGTGGAAGTCCAGAAGGCGTGGCTGCTGGGTGTGGTCCCAGCTGTGGTGGACTCTGAGAACTCTGTGCAGGATAAGGCTTTGGAGGTTCTGGACCAGGTTCTGCTCAGTCAGGTGAAGCTCTACTCTGAGAGGTGCCACTTGGACCAGAGCGAGAGGCTGACCTGGGACCTGCTTGACCTGCTGTGTAATGAGTGCCAGAACCTCAGGTCAGGACGGTTCTCTGTTTGTTCCTCACAAACCTTGTTGTCTCTTTTCTGAACTCCTGCAGAAATGAGTAAATTAAGCTCATCGTCAGTCGGCTGGGCAGTCTGCCATGTTGGATAGAAATTTGAATTTGGTAGATTTTTATTATATCAGACAAAAATTTGATGCATTCAGAGTTTAGATGAATTTGATTCCTAAAATTATTCAAGATGAACTTCTTCCCAACAGGCCTCAGATAAACAACATATGGCTTATTAATGTTTTCCACACATTTTACTCATCGACGGCTAACAAACATGGGTCACCTCTATAAAAGCTGGTGGCCCGCCAGGCTTAAAACACACTGGGAGAAATGCTGAACATGTGAATGTTTGAATGTAGTGTGAAGCACTTTGCTGTCTTCTGGACTTGATATTGGACGACTGGTCAAAATTGCAATTCCACGCAAAGTCTGCGGATGATTTGCCAATTGGACCAACACATATGTTAAAAAATACCTTGGATCAGCCGATACCAATGTTTGTTGATGTATCGTGCATCCCTAAGCAGAACCTAGGCATTCAGAGTTCTGTGGGTGGTTTTTAGGACGGATGTAATTGGGGTTATAAGACCCAGAAGGGCATTGGGGATAAATCAGAGGTAGCAGATCAGCTCAAGCACCTAATCACCGCAAAGCATGGCAGAGGAGGCATGACCTGTGGTCTCTGAGCCGATCAGTCCAGTTGGTTTTTAGCTTCACAATATAAAGTAGTATTATATTTGTAGTTGTTTTGTGTTTTAATGCAAATAAGTAGAAGAGTAGATCATTTACAATGAGATAAAGACGTTTGGTTGTTGAAGTCACAGACTACATTTTCCTCTACAGCCGGTACTTCAGCAGGGCCTTCACCATCTGGTCCAAACAGAACAAGTTCACCCCAACATTCATCTCTAACTTGATCTCCCACACGGAAACGGAGCACGCTGCAGGGGCCTGGCTGCTGCTCTCCAAGGTCGTCTCCTCAGAGTCCACAATACAATACGGCAAGATCCTGGAGGCCTGGGACAGCATGGTCAGGTGAGGACATCAGCTTTTATTCACAGTGTGAACATGAAATCCCTGTGCATCCACAAGGTTTCCCCCAGAAAACTTGCTAAGCCTGGTGGTGCTAGGGCAGTCATTCATCCAGCAGCCCGTTGTGTTTTTGAGTTAAAGAATGTGTAAAGTCGACTGGAACTTTGAAAATATCACTTGATAATTATGTGTTATAGCAAGGTTTGGAAGAATAATACCTGAACACTAACTATAAAGTCTTTAAAAATTGCAAACATTTTAAAAAGACTGAAATAAATAATCAGTGCTTAGCCTGGTGGGAGCACAAGTAAAGCCTGGTGGCCCGCCAGGCTTATAGTACACTGGTGGAAACCCTGCATTCTACATTTTAATGTTGACTTTCTTCTGTTTCCATAGATCACATGATGTGAATGTGACTAACTGCTGTCACGTCCTTTCTGTTCTCGGAGACATTGCTGCTCATTTAAACGAGGACACCAGGGGCAGGATAGCTGGTGAGGAGCTGGACGTGACTCTGTCCTGGAGGACTCATCAGCCGTCCTAATGTCTCTCCCTCAATTTGTCCTCTCTAACTAGCTGATCTGATGTCGTGGCTCAAGACTTTTAGTCTGTCTCTGGAGGTGATCAGTGCAGCCATGCAGACGCTTTACCAACTTGGCTGTAGCGAAGACATCAAACACACACAGGTTGGAAAATGGGAAACATTAACTCTGCTCTTTCATATAGAAATATTTTCTCTAATTTCTGTCTTTGTAAATCACTACAGAGCTTCAGAATTATATGATTAGAAACTGGTTTATTTTACTTTTAGCTTGAAACATGCTCAGAACTCGAAGCTACATTTCCTGAGGTTGTGAAGTGGACTAATGCCTAAATCCTTTTAGTTTATAATTTAGCAAAATTGATGATTTGTTTTAATTTTGCTACTAATTATCTGACTGCTGCATTCATAGTAGAAGGAAGCGGGGTGAACACTAGCATGATTGACAGCGTTAAAACCCTCCTCCTGGCTCTGATTGGTTGTTTCTAATTAAGTGGTATATTTCTACAGTTAGTACTGGGAGCACTGGGAGAATCAAGAGGAGTGTGATGAGTTTTTTCTTCTTTTCAGATTATCCGTCTTACAATGTCATGACTTAAGGCAGTGGTTCCCAAAGATTTTCTTCTGGGCCCCCCTATATGTTGCAATAAAATCTGCCCCAAAACAGAAAAAAAAATCAACTGGGTACACACATCGTTCAACCATAAACCTATACACATATTTTGTTTTCAAACTCCACTGAAGTTTATTTCACACTTCAGGTTGCAACAAAACAAACTACAAACCATCTTTACAGTGAAATGTTTAAATAATCAGTGCTTAGCCTGGTGGGGGCACAAGTGAAAACAGTTACAGAGGTAACTGTTTTTTTTCCATCCATACCGCTTCCCGCGATCCCCCGCCCCCTGCAATGGCACTGCGCCCCACACTTTGGGAACCACTGACTTAAGGATAGTAACAAATATGTAAAAAAAATAATAATAAATCATGTTTTTTATAAAGGTTACCTACTGTGGCGTTAAGAAAATAATAAAAAAATGGATTTGTTTTATTTGTCATCAATTCAGGAAAAATGAATGTGGTTGACTTCCTTCTCTTTCATCAGGCTTTCCTGAACCAACACTGTGGCGAGCTGGTGTCGATCTGTGAGACTTATTTAGCCAGCATCATCCTCAGTGAGAACGGAACCCAGAACCTCAACGAGGATCTGATGGTGAGGCTCCTTCAAACCTCACCAGCCCCCTCAGAGTGGAAGTTAACAATTATCTGTCAGTACCAAAGCTGTTGCAGTCGGCGAGAATACACATTTCATTGTTGTTTATAGTAAAATCCAATATATGACATTAAAAGTTATCTACATAATCGCACCGTTCAGGAGAAAATGATCACTACTGTAATTGTGACAGAAATCTCTGTTTTGAAGAGTGCTGAAATAAATGAAAGATTTCAGCTCCCATGGACCTGCAGCACAAATTATTTAAGTACATTTCTCAATAGTAGTTAATAACAATGGGTTTCACTCTTCAGAAGAAAGAGCAGCTGTTTCTCAGTGGTCTGTGTGCCTCGTTGGGAAGTTGCTCCTCTGATTGCAGATGTTCTGTGTTCCAGATAAAGCACCTCCACACTCTGGGCGTGGCCTCGCTTCACTGTCCAGCAAAGGTTGGCAAGAGGACGGTGCTGCTTGTGGAGTCTGTCCTAACCTCGCATTCTGAGAAGCTGGCAGGTACGAAAGCATTCTGTACCTCACTGAGGCGTCAGAGGATCACTGTTGACTCCAGGAGCCAATTTGGCCTACACTCCTTTAAAGAAAGGCGACTGATTGCAGATTTCCTTAATTTTGGGAGCTCTGTGATTGGCCGATTTTTACATGTGAAGCTGATCTTATCCTCCAATCTTATCTAGCTTGTCAAAGGTCTAAGAATCAACCACTGTCCTCTTTTGCTCTCCAATGAGAAAGGTTCGACTGACAGACCGGCCCACCAAGTACTGTCTGCACGTTTATAATTAACAATAGTGACCCCACTGTTGCCAACTCAACAACTTTCTTGCTATATTGAGCAACATTTCAGACCAAAAAGATTGGTATCGGCTAAAATTGGAATCGACAGGTTCAGGTTTTTAAAATATCGGTAATTGGCGATCGGCCAGAAAAATGCAATCGGTGCACCCCTAAATATAACCAATATTTATTTTGCTGACTTATCCAATGAAAATCAATTTTTTTTTTTTTGTTTTTGACTTTTTTATGGTCTCAGAACAGTGTTGTAAAAAAAAGCATTTGTTCCTGACTGACCCATTCTGTTTTCTGCTGCTGGTGACCAACAGCCTGTCAGGAGGAGCTGCCAGCATCACTGCCTCTGTCTCAGTTCAGAGAAAACTCTATGCCCACCAGGATCAAAGCCCATGGCGTGATCACATTAGGTGAGCTCTCCCATTGCTCGATCTCACAGATGCACACAGGCGTTTTAATCCCTCCATCCTCTCTCTGTGGCATCAGGGAAGCTGTGTCTGCAGCACGAAGAACTGGTCCAGAAATACCTGCCGGTGTTTGCCAGAGAGCTGGAGGTCGGCACAGAGGTCGCGGTGCGCAACAACATTGTGGTGATAATGTGCGACCTGTGTGTTCGCTACACCAACATCGTGGATCACTACATCCCCAACATCTCGGTCTGTCTGCGAGACGATGAAGCCGTCATCAGGGAGCAGACTCTCATCATGCTGACCAACCTGCTCCAGGTACGTATGAGTGACTTCCGCTTCCACGGCCTTCCAGCTGTGGGTCTTACCCTCCGTCCCGACTCTCTGTTCCCAGGAGGAGTTTGTGAAATGGAAAGGCTCTCTCTTCTTTCACTTTATGGTAGCCCTGGTTGATCCAGTTCCTGCCATTGCCAGGTAAATTACAACAGGAAGTCTTCCGTAGTCTGTCTTTGACCACAAAGCAAAGGATTGTTGTATGTAATAAACTCAGCCGCTGTCATGTCTGCTCCTTTCCTGTTGCAGTCTGTGCGAATACTGCCTGCTTCATCGGCTGCTCAAGAAGAACTCTGAGATGTTCAGCCAGCACTTCATCGAGTGCATCTTCCACTTCAACTCATACAACAAACACACGTCGTACAACAAGTTCCCTCAGAGTGAAAGGTACCCGATTAAAGATGCACCGATCACAAATCTGCAGCCAATTTCTACTTTTGGTAAAGTTTAAAAATACCAATTTTGGCAGATTTTCTTTTCCTCTACAAACTATAAGAAAGCGCGGGGACAGCACTGACAACGATTTCTTTTGTTTTGCCCATTAATTTATTGTTGTAGCAGAGGCGATGTCACACTGTGTGTGTTTAGAGATGGAAAATAAGGGTTTTACTTGATTTTGCAACTGACATTTTAAGTAGGGCCAGGACTTTAACTTGTTAATTTTGAATAATTAATTAGATTAATTTTAATGCGTTAATATTTTTAATGCAATTTCTTGGAGTTTTTTTTGTTTTACATACAAAAATCAACAGTTGTAGCTTTCGTATTGTTTCTGGTACGCCTGTAAAACCGTCGCTCAGGCAACATCCACAAAGAGCAGCGATGTACATCAGAGCCACTTCTCTTGGCCCATTGGGGATTACATTTTGCTTCAGAAAATGATCTCATGGGACCCATGTTAATTTTGAGAGCAAACATCTAGTTAGAGTTAGTCTTAGTCTTCTGACTTGAATGTAATTTAATTTTAGTCTTAATTTATTCATCAGAATTGCTTTAGTCTAGTCTTAGATGACTACACTGAAACCAGTCAACTAAATCTAGAGTCAATTTAGTCAAAACGTCATCAATTTAGTCACTTATTAACACAAAATAGATATTGTTTTTTTATATGATTTCGTCAAATATTTTTTGAGTTCAGTTGAAATGGAATGTGTTTTAATGAATGTCGTGTGTATGAATGTTAATTCTGATTAATGTTCCTGGTGGCACCAACTTATCTGTCCACTGACACAAGATCATGTTGATTAGGTCAAGAGGATCTGAGATGCAGCTTTCCAAAAATAAATAACTTTTGACCACACGGCATCGTCGGTCATCCAACATGTTTGACTCCTACTAGGTTTGGTGTGAATCGGTTTCAGTCTGAAAACCTTCTGGTCACCAGCAGACTTCTCCTATAATAATCATTGCTGACCTGCTTTATCTCTGCTCACACACTGAAAGCCTGACTTTATTTGACGCGTTTTTCTTTGTGTTTCTTTTGTGAAGAGAAAAGGTCTTGTTCTCCCTGAAGGGCCCTCAGCACCGCGAGAAGCGCTTTCGCATCTATCGCTTCCTGTTGGAACACTTCACAGACGCCCAGCGCTTTAACACCACCAACAAGATCAGCCAGACCATCTTAGGTAGCCACACTGCTGCTCATCGACCTCACAAATTATAGCCTGGAGTTTGGATCAGGCGCGAGAATTGGACCTTTTTGTAATAGCTTTCCTTTTTTGTTTCTATCCCAGCATGCTTTGTGGACGAGGAGCTGCCTCTTGATGCAGACGGTGCCGAGATTTTGTCAGAGACCTTCAACGTGTTGAGTCTCAAAGAATTGAAGCTGCAGGCATTTTCAGCACCAGCAGGGGGTGCTGGGAGTGAGGAGCCGGAGGAGGAGAATGTGGCCACCATGACCAAGGCCGTCCTGCAGGTGGTGCAGAAGAAGGTGGTGTCGCAGGTTGGAGCTGTTCCCATCAGAACTTTGCGACTTTCTGCTGCTACATACATTCCAGCTGTGCAGAGACTGAAAGCGTCGCTCTGCTGCTCTTGTCCCCAGGTCCAGAAGAAGACCTTCATAGAAAACACAGTTCCTCTAATCATCAGCTTAAAGAACCTTCTGGAGCAGAAACGATCCCCTGTCCTCAAAGACCTCATGGGCTACCTTAAGGTACGTGTTTTGTATCATTATTTTTTTGTCACTCTTCTAAAGAAGAATTTCAAGCTAAGCTTCACAAAAAAAAAAAAAAATCTAAGTGGAGTTTTATTCATCAGTTGCGTTCCACGTTCTCCATCAGGTGACGATGCAGGACTACCGTAACGAGGTGAAGGAGTTTTTCGCCGGAGACGAGCAGCTGGCAGCTGAAGTGGAGTTTGCTCTGAAGACGGCCGAAAAGGAAAGAGAGATGCAGGAGAAGATGGAAAACTGCAGCGTGACGCCCGGCGTCCAGACACCCACTGCGAAGGTTATCGAGCAGAGAACAAACGTCACAGCAAACTCTTTAATTTATTCTGGTGTAACATTCAGATGATCGCCGTAGAACGTCTACCGTGCTCCAAAAAGCCGTGAGTTTCTGACAGGCACTGAAGGCGTCATCGTTCTTGCCTCTCTCCTCAGAGTTCGGATCCGAGGTCTCCCGCCAAGAGGGCCCTGCTGCCCTTTAACTTCGCCACACCACAGCCGCCTCGTCCAAGCAACGCCTCGTCCAGACTGGCCCTGACTGACAGGTAGCTTCTCCTATTCTAGATCTCACCCTGAGGCAGCACAGATACACGGCCAACAGAATCCACCTGCAGGAAATATCAAGGGAAATATATGCGACTGTGTTTGTCGTTCTCCGTCAGGCGAGCAGGCCCATCCAGGCAGGAGGAGCAGAGTCTGTCTAAGTCTCTGACTCTGGGAAGAACAGGTGAGAACCGCTGAAACCGTCCTTCACGATCACATCGGCTTCTTTCTACAATCTGGGAAACATTACTTTTTTTTTTTTCTTGATGTTTTCTTACAGCGATAGTTAAAGGAGGGGTCAGCGACAGAGCCTTCAGCACCCCAAAAGGTAAGAGTCCTTCCTCCTACATGCCTCCGCCGTTTGTGCGTTGGTTCAAATGTTCAACTTTTACATTAAATGTTCGCCCTTTACTACTGTTCTTTTTGGAAACATGGGAGCTGAATATTTGCGTCTTCCACAGGTTTCAGCCTCAGCCTCACTTTTAATGAAGGACTCAGTGCAATCTTCAGTGACCAAGGAGCAAGTAAGATTTTCCCCGCTTTTCTTTTTTTTAAACGTCTCTCTAAATAAGACCGTTTCTGTGTTTTAGTCCTCAAATGGAAGAGAAGGACAATCTGTCCGCCCCAGGGTTCCACATGTCCCAGTTTGTGGTAGTAAGCTGTTTGTTCTGTCCTTCCAGGTCCTAGTGAAGAGTCCAGCGTTCTGCATGTGAGACCAAATGAACAGACGTAAGTCAACCTTTACCCTCTAAACCCCGTACAAAGATTTTCTCAGGTGGGTCGTACAAAAGCATTTGCTCCCTCACAGATTTCTTCTGTTTATGCCTTTTTCCTCGTATTTAAATGTTTCAGATCAAACTGTCATTAAAAGACAAAAATTTGAATAAATACAAAGTTAAAGGGGGAAAAAAAAAATCCAAGCTCATCCTATGATGACAAAGTGATCCACTCAGTCATTTTGACACACTTGGCTTAGCAGAATTGTTTTAATTCAGGCATTTGCAGCATGGTGTTGAGAAGGAAAGATGCTCCTGCTTCAAAATGAACGTCTCCAAACACAGCTGAGGCTTACAGATCAAACGTCCTCTGGAAAAAAAGCAGTTATGGTCAATCATGACTTATTTTCTATCACGCTTTGGGGCTGATGAAAATAATTCTTCTCAGTTGTTGGTCGGGCTTTTTATTGATTCTACAATATTTATCGATATTTCCCCCCCCAGAAAGTATTGATTTTTCATCCGCGAGTATCGATAATATCGATCATGATTTGACATAAATTATGTGGATTTTATGTCAAATCCACATGATTTAAACGACAGCTATCACACATGACATTATTTACACAGTTACACATGTTCATTAATCTGTTACAATTAATTAAATAATAAAATGAAATAGATAAATTACATTATCTAATATAAATGAATAAGGCAAAAAGGTTCCTTTTCTGCATAACCAAATATACAAAGCCACACAATTAGTATTTAAACAACGCATGTGTATAACAAAAACAGCATTTATTACACCAGTATTACACCATCAGTTCAATGAATTCAATGGAACAGTCACAAAATGTCACCAAAATCACTCTGTCCCTCTAAAATCTTTCAGAAAATCTTAAGAATGTATTGTATCGAATTGTATCGTTTGCTGAATATCGTGATATCGTTTTGTGAGCAGAATATCGCACATTGTATAGTATCGCGCACAGGTGTCAAAGTCCAGTCCTCAAGGGCCGGTATCCTGCAGTTTTTAGATGTGCCACAGGTACAAAACACTGGAATGAAATGGCTTAATTGCCTCCTCTTTGCGTAGAGTCCTGCTAATGACCTAATTATTCTAGTCAGGTGGTGCATCAGAGGCACGTCTAAATGTTGCGGGACACCGGCCCTTGAGGACTGGAGTTTGACACCCCTGGATTAGTGTCTCACCACTGACCTAGTTGTTGGTACTATAATCGTATTGTGGGAAAAACTAGTTTGAACAACGTAAAAGTTCAAAAAGTTAAGCACTGAGGCTGAGTCGATGCTAAAACTGTAACCAGAGGAGCACAAAGGTACACAACACTCACTTTTAGACCAATATACTATAACGCAAATAAATGTGTTTTTTTTTTGAACGATGTTTTTCAGATTCTTTTTTGTTTTTAAATATGTTGATGATGGAGGTGGTTTTTACTGTTGTCATCTCTCTTCATTCAATCTGTAAGGCGACTTTAATGCACATCAGGTTTTGTTTCATTTATTAAAGATGAATGAAGCACCGTTTTTAAACTTCATGCTCCAGTGTGAGTCCTGTGAAGAGCTGCCGTTCAGTCCTCTGACTGGTTGTCTTTCAGGGCTCCGGGGCCGAGGCGGTGGAACGTGCAGTCCCCTCTTCAGCAGAGGAAAACATCATCTAGAGTTTAGATGTTCCAGCTTCTCCATATTACATCCTGTCTTTAATACTTAATCTCTTCCTGGTTCCAGTCTATTCAAGCTTTGATGTTTCTCTCACCGTTTTATTTTATATGTTTGCTAATAAAGGAGATCTAAAACGAGGCGTTTAATGTACTTTCTCTCCGTATCACATTTTCACGGCAGGTAAAAAGTTTGCATAGGTTTACTTGTGCGTTAAAATATGGCGCCGCAGATTGTTTTTGTGCGTACGCACGCTTTATACACGAAGCCTCTGGAGAGGATCTGAATGGAGGAGCGGACCAAAATCTCTGCTATAGTGTTTAAAGACCTACAAGAAATATAACCTCTGGATGTCTGTACCAAATATTAAAACAGGGCTTAATGGATCCGTAAACATTTAGGATCGGGGGTGTTTCAAAGCCTGATTATAAACTGCTCATGTTTTTGAATTGTTAATTTATGTGCTGCACAAATAAAAGCTTTTTCTGAATACTTTTACTCTACCATACCCTGAAGGGCCCCCTGACCAACAAGGGGCCCTCCACAAGTTTTTTCTATTTATTTATTTTTTTGTTCATAGAAATAAAAGTAAAAAAATGGGGCCCTGTCAATTACAAAATTAATTATATTGTGTTTTCTAAAATTGTTTTTAGCAGTAAAAATTACATGGCACCACTCCCGGACCAAAAAGCTCACATTCATATTTGCCCTGGATCTGCATGAAATGGGTCGTTCCTGCTTGGAGCTTGACGGTGTTCAGCAGCAGACGGTATAAGATAAGAAGGATTGTGACAGTTACTATGATGCTAAAAAAAAATAATGAAGCAGGTTTTCAAAAAATAGAGTGACGGAGAGAGAAAAAGGGTAAAAATGTAAGAAATTTGTAACCCAGTTTTTCTCCTAGAGGTGGGTAGACTGAGATTATCAACCATTTAGCATAGTTAGCTTAGCTACAGACTGTTTGCCTCCATTTCACTATTAAGGAAATAAATAAGATATTCATATATTTAACTTGTCCCTGTACCTTACACCACATTTAACAACAGATGAGTCAGTCAGCAGCAGCGCTAACCCACGTCCTTCCTGACCCGCCCTCTCCTAAGTGAAATTAAAGCTGCAGTATGTAACTTATATATATATATTTTTACATATTTGTTAAAATTGTTATGTTGTGACGGTATGGTATGAGAGATGATCTGTTAAAAATCAATTTCCTTCTCCCAGTACTCTCTAGAAACAACTAATCAGAGACAGGAGAGTTTTAGTGCTGCCAATCACAATCTCATGTGGTGCTGCTCATCCCTATGCTGCAGCTAACGCAGCCTGTTGTGAATGCTCAGTCTAGTTAGCATAGCTACCAATGACAGCAGATAAACATTTTTCCTGTAGTAAGTTGTTTTTCCACCATTAGCACATGTAGCAGTGAGTGAATGCAGTTGATTGACAGCGCTAAGACCCTCCTCCTGGCTCTGGTTGGTTGTTTGGTCGGAACATTGCATTACTTTAGCCAGTAATAGTAGCTCAGGGAGGAGATTGATTGTTTTCACAGATTATCTATCTCATAACAAACTGTCACGACATGGCGACAGCTTTAACAAATACGGAGAAAACAGCTTTTATTAAAGTTTTATACTGCAGCTTGAATAAAATGCAACCGCATAGCATTTTTTGAGAAGTCTGGATTGCTTCATGTATATTTTACACATTGCCTATGACTGTTGCTCGTGGGGAGAGACATTTCAGTAATCTAAAACTAATAGAAAAAATTGAAGCCACCTACTTGCATACTGTATGTGAACCATTGGAGGTAAAATTCATGAGCAGTAAATATTGTGCTAGTTATCAGTATTGGACCAAGGAAAGCAAGGCAGTTGCAAGCCTTTAAAGTTGTGATGCTTTTGATGGGTCAAAAATTGTAACAGCAGCTGCGTGGGGGGGCCCAATTTAATTTTTTGTCATGGGGCCCAAGGTTCCTGGTGGCGCCCCTGCTGGTACCTCCCACTCACACTGTAAGGTTTTGTCTCGGTCAGCGTTACTGAAACGCTTTTCCTTCTCATGTTTTTTGATGCAACATCCGTGATCCTATCTGCTTAGAATAACAGGGATTTCCTCTGGAGTGGTCGCAATTACTCCATGGTCTTAAAAGGATCCGAGAAACCAATGGCTTGAGAACATACGTCCCTCTAGAGCAATTTAGCCAAAAGGAACTGCAGGGAGGAGGTTGCTTAAATATTTGAATATGCCACTCTGACAGTCCACAATCTTTACTTTCTTCTTTAATTTGGAGCTTCTTCCAGAAGTTTATGACTGTAGCGTCGTGGAGAAGGTTGTTTTCTCTTAGAATCTGGAAGCTGTGCCCTACTCTTTGTAAAAAATTGCTGACTTCATGTTGAAGACATTCATCTTCATTCAAAAATACTTTACAACAAAAGGAAATCGATTGCTGTCGTAACTCATCACCCAAGTTTCTTCAGTCATTATGGATGGTAACAGTGGGCAGAAAGGATCTCCAGTAGAAGTCAGTCTTGCAAAGCGTCTGAAGGGGCCTCTGACTGAAGACGATCATGACATGCTAACAGTTCCACAGTAGCATGTCTTAGATAGGCTGCATACCCTATCATGCATCAGGTATGCATCAGTGCAAATCCACCTTATTGGCTTTTGCTGCTCCTCTTCAAATGTCTGTCTGTACAGTTAGATGTCTTCATTCAGATTGAAGTGGAAACAAAGTCAAATTTCTTCTTTATGTGCTGAAGTTTGGCAGAAAAAGAGGTGAATTCTACCATTCCTTCAGTCAAGAAGACTTTAGAAAACTAGAACCTGCTGTGGCGTTCCAACAGATTGCAGTCTGCCTCATTCCTTACGTAACGGTGATGAAATGAATCTTAGTAAAACATTTCTCCTGTCTCGGGTTTATTAGTCTAGGAACTGAAGCCTCTGTGGTTTGAACTTTGGCAGATTTCACTCGGGGTGTTTTTGTTGCTTTAACCGGCTCTGCTGGAACAAACTCTCATAATTCCAACTATTTCTCAGAAAGCCCCGTTATCAGCAGCCTGGGTGAATCTTGAATGTTCCATAATGTCTTTTAGGATTTTTGAAAGACTGTTGTTGACATGCGGTGACTGTTCAATCCAGTCGCCACATGTTTACCCGACATTAATAACAGACTGTGTGCTCCAGCAGTGAAGTCAGGTTTGTTTCTTGTTTTCAGTGGGGGTTTTTGTTGTTGCTCTCACAATATCTCCACGGTGAACTCACAGGTTTTAGTTTATGCTCTAAATCTTCATGTGTTGTGCATTCACTCTTCCATTAAAGAGTCAATAATTTTGAAGAAATCTGATATTTAGATAACATCAAGCCAAGTATGATAACAATGTGGGGATGGAAAAAAAAACGAGCAACCTGTGTGTGTGTGTGTGTGGGTGTGTGTGTGTGTGTGTGGAACTGAAAGTATCATGAAAATACTATTGTGATGAAGTCTTTATCACAATATCTGAGCTGTATAGTTCAGTGTTGCCCCATGGCTGGTAATTAAAGACAGCACTGCTGCTGCTCCCCTCCCCCCCCCCCTGCTGCTGTTCAAATATTTTACATCAGTTGCTCAGAGAGACACTAACTGGGTGTGGACAGAAAGAAAAGCACACGGCTTAATCTGTAGGCAACACCAGGATTTATCCCGACTGAGCTACAAAAATACAAAATTAGGCATCAGGGATACAGCTGATGATACAGAGCCACGCAAAGGCATGTGCACCCCTTAACTTGTTTTCACCGCAAACTGGTCTACTCATGTGACAGGCCAGCACAAAGTAGCGAGTAACCACAAAGGAAAATTGTGATATTTAAAAATAAATAAAAAAAATCAAATACAAAAGTGAAACACTGAGCAGATGCCCCTTTTATTACTTCTCAATAAAATTCAGCTTAGCCAATAGCATTCAGACGCCTCATGTATCTAAACAGATTTCTAGTGTTGTGCCAGACAGGCAGTTTGTCACATAGAAAAATATATACATTTATATATACATGTCTATATATACATGTCCGTCTTAGCTTGCAGATAAAAGCTACATTAGCTAAGCTACTTTTGCTGGTTCGGCAGTAAGTACTACAGTAAATATCACTGACTTTCATCTTACTATTACACAGAGGCGGGGAGAGTACTTTGAAACTGTAATCGTGTAATAGTTGTAATTCACTGTTTGTAGATTAGGAATGAGGGAAGAGCAAGTTCTAAGCTTGTGGCTTTGTTGTCACAGCAACTCCATATCAACTGCCTACCAAGATGGCTGCCCATTACAAAGTTCACAGAAGTGTGACATGAGAACAGGGCCGTGGTGAAGAGGATTGATGTGACAGAGGAGGCGGTAGAGAGGAAGAGGAAGAGCTTGTGGTAGAATGAAATTCCTCTGACAGCTAAAGCAATGAACCTATTTAAGTGGGCTGGACATGGTCTTCTCCGTGTTTACGGAGCGAGAGAGCCTCCTAAAATGTGCCTGGATGCCCTCACAACTGCAGCTCAAGACTTATTTTTGATTCCTTCCGCTCCTCTTTTTGGGCTGGAGATGTTCCCTCCTCCTGCCGGCTGCCGGAGTCCTGCCCCCCTCTGTAAGGCTCAGCTGAAGGGCTGCTCCCACTGCTCCCACTCCTCCCACTCCCAGCCACAGATCACCGAGCCGCTCCTGGCATTCCAGCATCACAACCAGCCTCCTCACTGCAGGAGACGCTTTTCTTCCACAGCTGAAGCCCAATGAGGAATATCTGAGAAAATCTGATCTTTTATTTTTTTATTTCTTTTTTTTTTTACATCTAAACTTTGATTATTATTATTATTATTATTATTATTATTATTTTTTTTTTTTATTTTTATTTTTTTTTTATTTTTAATTTATTTTAAGTCTTTTAACAACATGAGTATGAAAAGGAAAAAGGCCGGGCTGGTCATCAGCTGGCAGAGATCTTTCTCAATTCTGGCTCCTTGGAGAAAAGGTAAAAACAATCTCTTAATTCCTTCCTCAGAGATATGTCTTTACAGTCATAATTCCTTAAAGGGAATCATGACTGGAGTTCATTTCATTTCTGTCGTCATGACCCTAAACTACCTGCAGACTCTCATCCTCTCTGATCTCTGTAATGTCTCTGTAAACACGATTGGCGCCCCGCGGTGCCTTTGTTGCCGTTGCTTCACTTTCACGGGCTCAGTGATGTAGTGGGCTGAGATCGGCGGACCTTCTTTAATTCATGAGACACGGTCTGAAGAGAGTTTCGGGGTTTTTCGCTCCTATTGTTTCCACGGAAATCCATTAAGAGCAGATCGGCGCTCATAAAAACTTCTCTGGCCTCCTCTTGTTTTTTTGTTTTTTTTAACTCCTACTCCCATGGAAGCTGTGAGCCGCAAGCGCAGTTTGTGAGGCGGCTGCCACAATATAACAGAAAGAAAAACAGATGTGGATTCCTTCCTCCTTCGTGGGACAGGAAGGAGGACGACGGCATCAAACGTCACAGACAAGAAGTGTGCAGGATCTGTCAGAGCTCTAACAACCTGCAGCCAGATGTTTTCTGTCATACTGTCTGATTTATCAGGGGTAAAGGTAGCAGCTATTGACTCATCGGTACATGTTAACACCTGGATGACAGTAGGAGTTGGTTGCTGCCTACAGGTTGAAGATTATTCACATTTAACACGGCTGGAAATCATCCCAGTAAGCGGATCTCCCGGTAAAGAGATCCATCTTAGACTCTACAGTAATTTGCTAAGCCGGTTCAGTTAGCCCCGTGTTCAGCAAAAAACAAATATGGCATATCAGCACAAACATACACCAGGCACGGTGGTGGAGGGTGGTGATTTGGGCTGGTTGGACAATTCCTCCAACTGCGAGTCCAAATAGCTGAGGTTTTGGTCCAGACTGAGTCATCAGTGACCAACTGCAGCAGCTACTTCAACAGAAGGTCTGGAAAAGAATCAAGGCGTCAGTCATGGCCTATTCAAAGTCGAGAGCTCAGCCTAATTTAAGATGCAGTGGTGGGACCATAACATGAACTGAAGCCGTGACGTAAAGGAGAGTGGCCTTAGATTCCTCCACAGAGACGGAGCAGAACCCAACCCTGACTGTTAAAACAGGATTCCCTCTCCAATCCGCTCTGGTCATGAATAAAACTGGTCCAGTCCTCTACTGAACTGACTGGAGCTTTACGAAATTAAGCAATCTGGATGTGGAGTGAAGCTGGACATGAGCTGGGTCAATATTATCCTCTATGCACAGAAATGGCTGTTTACAGGATGGTATCTACTAGGGATGCACCGGTTGCAGTTTTCTGGCCCGATCGGCGATTTCCGATCTTTAAAAAGCCTGACCTGCCAAATCCGATTTTGGCCAGTAAACATTTTTTTCACCTGAAATGCTGCTAAATATAACAAGAAAGTCATTGAGCTGGCAATACTGGGGTGATTATTGTTAACTGCAAATGTACAGACATGACCTGGTGAGCCGGTCTGTCAGTCAAACGTCTCTCACGGTGATCGATTTTTAGACTTTTGCCACGGTAGATAAGTTTGGCTTCACATATAAGTATCGGCCGATCACTGATCTTCCAAAATTAAGAAAATCGGCATTGATATGCCTGACATTAAGGGGGTCCCCCCCCCGTTAATATCGACCTCACTTAGCAGCTCCAAACAGGAGCAGCAGTGGGTTGAATTTAACCCCACTGAGCCACTGGTCCTTTCAGAAATCACACAGAGGGACCAGAGAACGACCAAGTCCCAGCTTGAAGTGTTAAGTGAAAGGAGGTCGGAAACCACTTAGTCTGCACTCAAGTTCTTCCATGATCGCAGATGTAATTCTACTGATAAGCTGATTTATAATTTCATGCTTTAGCCATTGAAAGGCAGCGGCGGGGGCTGTGGAGTACCGACAAACCGTTAGCTTCTTTCACACACACACACCTACACACACACACACACACAGACACAGCTACACACACACACACACACACACACACACACACACACACAAGGCTGCAGCTCAGACTTGGGGCTTCATTTGCAAAACTTTAGTTCAGCTTCGGGTTTATGTCGACGGTGAATTCGATGGGCGATATAAAACAAGGTTGCATTCATAAAACAGAACCTTTCATGGTTTTCCATTGCTAGAAGCAGTTTGAGCTTGAAATCTTCATATCTTCATCCCAACGTTTACTTCCAACAAATCATTGCAAACGATAGATCCTGATCAGTGCCCTTGTTTCTTTCTGTGACCTAGCAATTTACGAGATTAACTTAGAGGAAGCTCTCCATCGTCTCACCTGGCTAACTAAAGATCCAACAAAATCAAAGCAGCCGTGGTTTGTGTGAAAAGCGTGCAGCAGCACACCGAGCTTTCTTATCACGCTGTCAGGTTGCTCTGCATTCCACAGCTGAGCCCCACTCAGATATCACTGTCAGCTTATTTACAGTAGGACCCCCCCCCAACCCCCCACACCTGCTGCACAGCAAATCCCTCAGATGGGAGGCGTAGTAAATCTGCTCATTGTTGCCTTTGCTCTGCTCCACAGCAGACACATTGTTTGCCGTGTTTCTTAGAGCAAGAAGAAAGGGCTATTGTGCGGACGGCTGCGGACGGTGCAGCTGCGAGGACGACTCCTGTGTCTCTATCGTTGTTTTTTATCGCAGATCACATTCGGGGCGTTAGGATCTCGGGTTTGTTTGAGGTTGTTTTGGGTGTTGTGATCGTTTATGCTCCTTAGTTTCTTGTCTCTATTAGTTCTGCCTTGTTACTTCAGTTCCTTGCTAGTGATTCTAGTTCTGTTTGTTTCTTGTGTCAAGTCATTTCTTGGGTACTCTAGTTTGATTAAATGTCTTTGTCTAGTTATTTTTGTTATATTCTTTTCAAAGTCCCCAGTACTCTTTCCCTCCCCCCCCTCCCCCGTGTCACTTCCTCTCCCTCTTTCTTTCTTTCTTTCTTTCTTTCTTTCTTTCTTTCTTTCTTTCTTTCTTTCTTTCTTTCTCTCTCTCTCCCTCTGGTCAGACTGCTTTCTGCAGCCCTTTAACTCATCAGCCCAGATCCATTGTTCCAACATTCACTCTCCCAGTATTTAATCACACCTCCTTCATTCACTCCTGGCTAGTTGCTCCTGTTTCTCCCTTTGTCTCCTTGCTGGTTTTCTCTCTTGGATTTATGGTTTTTGTTCTGCCCTGGCCCCCTGTGGTTTCCATATGTCTTTTTCTTTTTAAATATTTCATTAAATATCTCGATCTACTCCGTGCGTGCCTTTGATGTTCTGCATTTGGATCCACCATCAACCACCACTCATCAAACAGGACGCGGGAAGAAGCCGCTCGAGGCCTTTTCCAAACTGTAACCTGACACAATCGCCTGTAAGGGCTCTTCTGTTCTATGACAAGTTCAGTTCTCAAGAATTTCTCTAAGAGCGTCCTCCAAAAACATTTAGTGGCTGGCAGGACAGCGGCAGCATCGTGTCGGCCTTTACTTTGAGGGATGAGCTACTTCCATCTTAAGCTGTTAGAGGGAATTATTCCCAAGGAGTTTTTGACTGAAGCCACAATGCTCCTGCACATTCCTGTCTTATCATAATGGTGTCTGGCAGGACAGAGCAGTGCTGAGGTCGTGCATTTACTTTGATAAGTGGAAGGGAGTCTGGCTATCATCCTCAGTGCTGATGACATTACTCTCATGATCCCAGCTACACCTCATGTTGGGGTGTAGCTGTGGCTGACAGCTTGGTTTAGATCGCTACTTGTATTACTGCTGATTTAATGCTGACTGCTGCTGTGATGTATTACAACATGACGGCTATTCTTTTATTGCAAAGTTCACACTGTTAATCTACTTTTAATGCAAATTTGCATTAAAAGTTTGCATTAAAAGTGTCATTATTTACCGAATGACACTTCATGACAACAGTCAAACATTCAAGACGACTCCTTCGTGTTCATGACAGATGTTATGTCACATTTATGATGGTGTCATGTCAGTCTCATGCACACCCCTGCAAATAAAGTGCTGCGGAAAATGTTTACAGTAGTAAGCTTGATAAGAGGCTCTGATGGAGGTATTTGAGTAATGTAATGGCATTCTCAGTAACAGTTAGCATTAAAATCCTGTCAAATCTGATAACTGGAGGTATTGATCGTATTGGCAATGAAGGATGTCTTGGTGTGTTTCACGCTTACAGAATCTCAAAACAACAATATTATCGGTTATCGCAAAAACTTCTGGGACGATTAATCATCCAGAAACATTGCTTATTGTGACAGGCCTGCCTCTTACCGTTATTCCTTTAACTTTGGGGTATTTAAATGAACTGTGCTACTGTTATATATATATATTTAATTAGTTTAATTAATGCTGTTTCGACCTGTGGTGTTTATCTTAGAGCCTGGTTAACTTTCCCAGCCTGAGTGCCAGGTTCTTTCCCAACTCCTCCTGACCCCTTTTAGCCCCTGCATGAAGGGTGTGTTTTACCTCCAGCCCTGGAGGCATCATTGAAGTGTTCTTCTCATGCAGTATGAGCCTGAGGCATCGCAGAAGACAACAGGTCAATCCACCCACTCCTTAAACCGTGCCCAATCCACCAGTTTCGGTCTGGAATGTGAAATGAATCTGAGGGGGGAAACGGCAGACGGATGTTCTCAGACAGAAGCCAGGCTTTAGGATGGGTCGGGGGGAGGCGGACCGTCTCTGATGATATATGTTTGTGTGGAGCTTAGTCAAACACGCACGACTGGAAATCAGCCGAGTCAGCATGTGCTCACGGTTACAGGACAGAATACCTCCTGTTGGCGAGGGATGAGCACGACCAGATCAGGGGAACACCTGTGCAGCAGGCGTTGATCGCACGAAAAGGATTGAAGGGACACACGAGGATTGTGTCACAACAGCGAGAAGTCAGATTACACAGCCAGGTTGGTCGGATGACTTCAACGTGTAATTAAAGGCGACCTGCTTCCCTTCTCAGTCTGCTGGGGTTTCACAAGAACAGACCTGTCTTGAAGTCTCGTGTCAGGAAGACAGAAAAAGCTCCAAACGTCTTTGTCTGGCTTCAAGAGTGACTCATTCTTTATCCGACAATTTTAACAAGTGTGGATCCTTTTTTCAAGGCGCTAACATAAATGTTTCCTCCAGAGTATGGAAAGCTTTATGGCAACATCTCTCTAACGCTGGAGTCTTGTATCTGTACCTATCTTTGTTGCATGTTAATCTCTTGGCTGTCAGGAGATGATAAACACTAATTTGTGCCACTGTACAGACAAACACACGTTGAACACTTCACACAATATGACCAGTGAGGTCATTGGAAAAAGTAAAAGAAAAACAACAATCCAGCTGCTAAAGTACCAACCTAAAATACTGCACATACAATCATTCGGCTGTTTTCGTTTTGTTCCTATCATTGGACAAAAACAGGAAACAGGAGTTTTGTGGGCTTCACAGAATGAGCAGACAAAGCAAGAGAGAGAGAAAAATAAAAAAGTAAAAAATATTTTACACAGCACCCTTTCTAGTGTTTGAATGAGACTATGTTTTGAGTTTATGAGGATCCAAAGAAAATACAGTTTTGAATTCAGCATCAAGTACAAGAGGCAGAGGCGTCTATTATAAAAACAGATAATAGATGACTCTGCGTCTGATGGTGAGCTCAAAGCTATATTTTCTCCGGTCATTCATCTTGGCTCTGACGTTCTGTCCAGTGAACGCCACACTCTTGTCCTGGATGAACACCCATGAGACAAAAACAGGGAATATTACCTCATTGTTTTCTGTTCTTCATCACTTCGGTTAAATTTGAAAATGCTTCATGCTTCATGTTGTTGCTCATTTTATTGAATCGTTATTGATGATGAGGCAATGAGTTTGGGCAGGAATGTCATGATGTGTGGCAGGCAGAGGCATTGAGGAGCTGTTGGTATTTAATAAAAAAAATCAAAATAAAAAGATAAAAAGAACAAAGTTACAAAAACACAGGAAACACAAGGAGCCAGAGGCAAACAAAAACGGGAATTTGCGGTAAAATAACAGCAGGGAATCGTTGGGGAAGTGATGATAACAGGAGGAACCAGCAAAAAGTGAGAGCAGCAGAAGTGTTTAAGTTCTGGGAGAGGGAATGTGGAACAATGGACCTGGGCTGTGTGAGGGGAGAGAGCAGAAAGCAAAATTCGACTCATTTGTTTTTTGTTTTTTACAACTGATAGTACCTAATTTCATTAATTCTGGGAATGAAAGTGAATTAGATTGTCATTCTCTTATTTCCACAGTCCAAACTATCCCCATGCCATCCCTGAGCAAGCGTACACTACAGGCCCAAATTTGGAGGCAGTTTCTGTTCACCATGTCTGTCTTAATAAAAACACTCTTGAATTCTGTGGATTGTGGGATGTAGTTACTGCGTGTTCATGCGTCACTTTCACTGATAATTCGCCTCAGTGTGCCGTCGGGTTTCCACCGACGTCCCTTGATCGTTGCCTAATAAATGGCAACAAAAGTAAAGAAAGTTTTAGTTTCAGGGTGGAGAAGACTTGTGAGAGTCAACGCTTTAATGAAAAGCAGAAATCTCAATGTTTTTGCTGCATCTTGTATAAATAGCTTGTAGTTGTTAAAGTCAAGAGACGGTTCCTGTGATCAGAACAAGATGTGAGCAGGAAAAACCCAAATGCCTGACAGCTGCTATGAGCGCGATTACTCAGAAGTGACTCTTTTTATAACAATCACATCGAGAGAGATTCCAGCCATGCAATGTCTTCTCTAAAATCACATCGGATGTTCTTTTTTTCTTTCCATTGCCAGTATTTTCTCTGTTCATAATGAATGGTTTATTTGTTAATATTTGCAGTAAAATGCAAAATTGATGCACCATCTCTGATGTTCTTCATGTTCCTTATCTCTTGCTGCTTGTTCTGGCAACAAAACTAAATTATTATTAAATTAAATTACAAATTTAGTCAAATGACTGGGATGACTGGGATTCAACGAGGGACTAAAATGACTTGATATGACTTAAGGCTTGTGGTAGATACATTTCTGTAGTGGTTATTTCATAAAGTGCAGAGAGATGCCATAGTTACTTATTACTTGTTGATGACAATTAAATAATTCCAATAGTTTTTCAAACTGGAACACAGTCATGTCACACTCCGCATAAATGTTTAGTTGCTGTGATTTTGTGTGTGTGTTTTTTAGTCATTTCAATAAACAAATAAAATCAGACAACACACAAGAACACGTTTGAAGAGGTTTTGTTTCGCTGGAGCAGAAATAATGTTTTTTTTTTGCTGTCTCTGTCTACCAGGGAAAGGAGACAGGAACGCAGTTCTGGACAGTGATGTTGTGCTGACAAAAATGAAGCTTTTAAACAACTTCAATGAAAAGTTCCGGTCGGCAGAAAATTCGGCCTCCACTCTCTCTGCAGCACCAGTTTCTGAGCACAACACTCCAGGCCCAGGCGAGGCCTCGGAGGTAAACTCCCGTCCTGAAGACAAGTCCAGGATGGATTCTGGGACCGGATACCTACCGGGCATTTTCTCGGACTCTCATCTCTCCAGGCTGTACAAGTTTGAATCCGAGGACTCTGGAGTGGAACTGCCCAGTGGAGCCAACTCTCCGTCTACCCCCACGGGCTCGGAAAAGAGCTTTGTGGTCCACAGCCGAGAGTCCTCCTGTCACTCCTGTAACTTGGACTCTGACTCTACCTCCTCCCCCAATGCACTAGTTACAAAGAACCAAAACTCCAAGGAGGCAAACGGCTTAAAGAATTCAACAGTGGACACCCAAGACGACGTCTTTACTGACAGAGACGACTTTGACCCTTCAGTCGGAACAGTAAAACTGTACATATGTGAGGAAGTGGACGCTACAGGATTTACCTCTGAAGATGTTTGTGAAAGATCCGAACGACGTGATGAGAAACTCTCTTCAGATGATAAAAACAGCTCAGAGAGCGTAAAGCTCACAGACGAATTCTTACCAGCACAATGTAAGGATGAGACAGACGAGGACGTAAAGGTTGAGTCTCTAAGGAGAAGTGACACCAGGGACAGTCTGGAGGACTACATGGACACATGCTGCAAGCTCAGTGAGGTAAGAAAACCATTGTTTGATTATCCATCCATCTACTCAGGTCATGGGAACTCTTCATATTCTAAAGGGGACCTGATGTGGACGAACCGCTTATGTGACAACAGCCCCACTCTTCTTACTCAGAGGTCTCAGAGTCATCATGTCAGGTTTTTCTGTGGGATGCTTACCCTCTGGCTCTCTCTGGATGGGTCTGTGGGAGAGCACCTGGCAGCTGTCGAAGTTGCACAGTCACGTTCAACTGTTTGATGTTCCTGAAAACATCCCAGCAAGGCTGTGAGGACGTCTTTCATTACCAGCAGCTGTTACAGAGAAGAATGTGAGCAAACGTTCCGCATGAATCCCCGTCGTTGTTTCACAGAGAGGGACAGATTGGAGAAGGATTGTTAACAGAAGGTGCAGAACATCTGAGTCGCGTAGGCTGTTGAGACAAGTTTGAAGGCCTCTCTTTACATCGATCGAAATGAACCTATCAGACCCTCAGACAGAGCCAGTTAGCTGAGAACGATGCAGCACTTTATTGAGTCAGCTGAGGTACTGGAGATTTGACAAAGTGATACTGTTGATGATCGGCTGGCCTTTCCCTCTCTCAACCCTCCTTATTTTCCGAGCCCAGAGGTTGGCATCCAGTCCTGGTGTATCCAGTAGGTGTTGAATGTCTCAAATTACTCACATATCTACAGAGATAATGCTTCTTTTATAGCTTCCAGGAGGCACCAGAGAGGCCATTTTCTAGTATATCATTTTTTTCTATATTAAAAATTATTAGTATAGAAAGCTTAGTGACCCCCATCCTCAAATAATTAATAGCAAAATAGAAACTCAAGCCCTTTCTGTAACACTTTATTTGACGGGGTGTGCATCAGACTGACATGACACTGTCATGAACACGAAGGAGTCTTCATGAATGTCTATGACTGTTGTCGTGAAGCATCATTTGGTAAATAATTACATTTTTAAAGCAAAGTTGCTCTAAAAGTTGGATTAAAAGTCCATGAAAAGTGCCAACTTTGCATTAAAGTGTATAAATTGACCAAATAATGCAAAATTGGCACTTTTAATGGACCTTTAATGTCACTTTTAAAGCAACTTTGCATTAAAAGTGTCATTATTTACCGAATGAATGCTCCTTTATTTTCATAACAGATGTTATGTCATGTTTATGACAGTGTCATGTCAGTCTTATTCACACCCCGTCAAATAAAGTGTTACAACACTTTCCACTGTGTGTTTAGTCATATAGAATTTCTTAGAAAGGGAATAAATGGATTATAATACCACTGAAAGCTTCATAATTCAAAATCTGGATTTGTTACTGAGTGCATAGTTTTCATTTTTCTCACTGCCAGGCAGCAACAGTGGTCATATGGACTTGTTTATCTGAGTCTTGGCATTCATTTTCATTGTGGTTAGTTTGAACTTAGTTTAAAGGCTGTTTTTATTTTCATTTTATTGGCTTATTGACCTCCCAGGCTTAACGAATAAAGAAGACACTTTCCAGCTGGGATCCACATGTTCTTTATACTCCTGAGTGTGTTTTGGAACAGCTGAAACAGAATGAGGGTGTTGACATCAACCATTTCGCCTCTGATCTGCAGATCACACAGTGGGCTAGTAGCTGTGAAATGGGGGCCCGGAGCGAGCGGGGCTCCGCTCGAACTAACGGCAATATACTGTCAGTGATTCTGCTAGCTTCCCCAGAGTGAGCCCAGATGTGGTTGGTTCAATTAGCTGACACATGAAGCTTAAAATAGGGCTTCTCTCTCCAACACAGTTATGCCTTATGAACAGATTGGAAAAGCAAACTGTTTACAGGACAATTCACATATAAAGTATAAATCATTTTGTAATTAATTCAAGAGTCCTACAGATTTAAATGAATTCATATCCTTTTTTTGGAAGTGTTCAGATGTGTAAAATATTCTGTTTCGCAGCATAATTAATGTTCGACTGCTTTGGATTTTTTTTAAAAATCAGGTTTTTGTGAACTGATGTCCAGCAGTGACAGAACATCCAGAACATCCAGAACAAAACAATTTGAAATTTGGCTATAGCAGCTATTTTGAATGCTAAACAATATAACACTGCAAGCAAACTCAAGAGTTACTTCCTTCCTGACTTCATATCCGAGGCCCATAGCAACAGCTTCTCTTAAATGGAAACAACACCACAGCCATATTTTACGAGGATACACATTTCCCTTATTGTTTTTGATCAGGGGTGTCCAAAGTGTGGCCCGGAGGCCATTTGTGGCCCTTGGAACTATTTTGAGTGGCCCACTGAGAATGCTCCAAATTTGACCCTCCAGGAACTTTTTATCATCATTAGCACAAGAATTTAATTCTTTACAAATGTAATTTCTTCTTTAATGGGAAGTGGAAGGCACAAAGTATTTTAATTATATAAAAATATTTCCATTGTAACCAGAAACTTTTTATTTAAAAAAAAAAAGACTACATTTATTCTATTAATAATTTGCATTTTAGGAAAGTTTGTCTTTTTGTTGCTGGGAATAAAATAAGAGATTTTCTAGACCATACAAACTGAGGAGCATTAGCCATAAAGTTTGGAAACTGTCCGCCTTTTATTAAGACAAAACACTCATCACTTTGTTTCATTAAAATATTGCATGTTTAATCAATTAACAAGTATTTAAAAAAGAAATTGCTTTGTGTTTCAAGTCAGAAAAGCAATATGGCCCCCTGAGTATTTTCAACTTTGGGATTCTGGCCCGCGTTGCAGAGTTTGGACACCAATATTTCTGATGATTAAAGCAGGTATTTTAAGAAGAAATGCCATTAGAGAAGGGGAAGGACCAAAAAAATTTTTCAGATTATTTGGAATAGTTATTAGACAGGAGTTACTGGTGTGTCTACCAAAGATAACGTTGCTGATATAATGTGAGAATTTAACATTCCTACTTTCAAAACTTCTGCCTGTAAGTAGAAGCAAATAATCCTTCAGACATGTTGAAAACGACTGCATTTCCTTTATGGTACAAAGTGTGAGAAAATATTGTAATAGTTTTGCCTCATTGTTATCTGACAGACACTTCAGCGTACAGCGTGTCTGCACTGTGATCTCCAGAAGTGTCCTCCTTCATCCAGGTTGCTTCATGTCTCATTTCTGAGCTGCAGCTTTGGGTCTGGTGGTCCCCTCAGAGGTTCTGTCAGTGACTACCCCATGACTCAACGCAATTAACTGGAGGCTTGAGAAAGCAGAGCAGGGTGTGTCTGTTTGTTTGCACTAGGATTGCTCACTTTGCACAGGAAAGACGCTCCTCCTTACTCCCATTCCTTGTTCCAAGCAGTGGGTCCCTCAGTGGCCTCTGAGGAAGTATGAGTAGGACCAGTGGGAGACCCAACACTCCTCAAATTATGGACCCACACGCACTCGCTTTGCCTTATCTGCTGGCAGGAAGAACAGTCCTGGTCAGAAGTCCCCGGGCCTTGAGTTTGACACATGTGCTTTAATGAATTTGGTCGCTGATATGAACCTGGTTTTTAAACACAGTTGATCCATTTTCATTATGGTTCAAATAAGAGCCATATAACCGAAGGATCACATTGGCTTTCATCACCCGTTCAAAGACCAGTTTTAATGTGTGTTGAACAAACTGGATGAAAAATTGAAGGAAAAGGACTATCTCCGAATTTACGTAAGAGCAGTAGCCAACCGGTTAAAAAGTGAACAGAGTTCTGTGGTACAAGAGGACAATGATCCCACAGATACACCCAAAGTGGTTCTAGAAAAGGTGAAGCAGGCCGACACTGGGCTTCTGGAGTGGAGTTAATAAACTTCTAAACCCTTCTAAATAATTTTTAACATATCCTAAAACCTGGTCCATGACAGAATCCCTAGCAATGTAAGTGAACTGGACTAATCCTGCCAAGAAGAACGGTCAAGTGTCCAGTCAGAATTAAGCCAATAGCTTGTCAATAACTGCAAAAGGTTTGTGGCTTCGCTACAACTTACTAGATAACCGTAGCTCGATACTAGCAGAATGTATTCATATCCATGTACTGGTCTGTCGTGGCGAAGAGAGAGCTGAGTCAAAAAGCAAAGCTCTCGATTTACCAGTCTATCTAAGTTTCACTCATCGATGGCCATGAGCTTTGGGACATGACTGAAAGACCGAGGTCACAGATACAAGCAGCCATAATGAGTTTTCTCCGTAGAGTCTGGACTCTTCCCTTAGAGACAGGGTGAGACGCTCGGTCATCCAGGAGGGACTCAGAGTAGAGCTGCTGCTCCTCCACGTCGAGAGGAGCCAGTTGAGGTGGCTTGGGCATCTGGTAAGGATGCCTCCTGGACGCCTCCTTGGTGAGGTGTTCAGGTCCCACCTGGAGGAGGCCCAGAGGAAGACCCAGGACACGCTGGAGGGAGGATGTTTCTCGGCTGGCCCTGGGAACGCCTTGGTATTCCCCTGGAGGAGCTGGAACAAGTGGCTGGGGAGCCTCCCTACTGAGGCTCCTACCCCCACGACCCAACACCGGATAAGCAAGAGATAATGGATGGATGGATGGATGGATGGATGTATTCATATATCTGAATCTAATGTATTATTTCAACCTTGTGTGGATTAGGGAGAATTTACTTGAGAAATGGACTCGACTGTGAACAGAGAAGAGGTTCAGGGCTGTCATCAGACGTGAGATCCTGTGTGATAAAATGTTTTTAACAGAAGGGCTGCTTCCTTTGTGTATTTTCATACACACACAAACATTTAAATGTCGTTGTACAACACAATGTGTCCAGATGTTCTTGTTTAAGGAAGTATTTGTATGTCAAAAGAAAAGAGTGGTGTCACCCCAACACAACTTCAGCTTCAGCACCATCAGCATAGGAAGCCTGAGCTCATATCCTGCTTTTGTTGGGTCAAATTTAGGAATGTTGATAATTGGATAAATATTTGCTCATGATTTCCTCTTATCGCCTAGAGTGCCTGTGTTCAACTGGTGCGACCACCACAAAGAGAAGATTTTTTAAAGTCAAGAGAAAAGGAATTTATTTTTTAATAACTCACTCCCAGATCAACAATGTTGCTGATAAACTGTCTAAATAGGTTATTTTGTGTTCCATCTTTATATTTCTATCCAAATTTTGACATTTTGCACTGGAATACTTCAATGCTTTGTTTAATTACTAGTGGCGGTTGCTGAAGCACACTTGTCAGAAATCAGAAATCATGACTTTGTTTTTTGTTTTCTTTATTTAGCTTTTTTTACAATAATATGTACAACATGTTACATGAACAACAAGGCTTGAGGAGGGTGAAAGAGCAAAAATTACAAACAGGAAAAGGTTAAATACAGCAACCATGACCTTGTTCAGCAGTTCCACAGCAAATGTGCTGATGTCACCGCCAAGAAAACGTAATAGGGGAAAAGAGAAAAATTAACAGTCTGAAAAATATAACCCACAAAGAATATTAAAATATCTGCACAGCACCAGGATAGAATACATTTACATTTTTTTCACACTCCTAGACACACAGAGTACATCACAAAATGTAGGGAAGAGCTAAAAGTGGATTTTGCATATGGACCTGAAAGGTCTAATTTCTCACCTAAAAACAATTTCAAAACTTGTAGGACCAGATTTGTAGTGATATATTACAATTTGTAACTTTCTGCACTCCCCTTCACTGTAGCTGAAAAAGTTGCTTTCCCTTCTGGTCCAGGCCATAAAAAAAGAGCAGATAAGGCAAGACTTAAAATGCATTTCTTTCCTTTTACATTTGGTATACAACACATTTGGAACAAATAAAAAGCCATTTTGTCTGACTATAAAAAGTTTGATCTACATTAAATGTGTTGCTCTGTGTGGCAGATGACTACCACTGCACATAAGTCAAAACAAAACACCCCCATAGTGGAACATGGAGGTGGTAGTATCATACTATGGGGATATTTTTCTTCAACAAGGTTGGGGAAGCTGGTCAGAGTAGATGTGAAGATGGATGGAGCTAAATGGCCCTGTGTGCTGTAAAACTACAAATCCTCTGTCTTCTTCCATGTCTACTTCTCTGTGGTTGGGAGCAGTCGGTCCATTTCGAATCCCCTCCTTTCATGTTTTCTTGTGGCTGTCTTGTGATCGTGTCTGATATGTACACATTCTGTTTCTGCAGGCCCAACCACAGAGATCCAGTCCTCTGGGCTCGGGCTTGGGTTACCTGGAGAACATCTGCCAGCTGCTCGAAAAAATTGCTCGTCTGCAGGAGGCAAACCTTCGTCTGCAAAGGCAGGTCTGCAGCCTGCAGAGGGACAGCAGGATGAGAAAAACGAAGGAGGTGTGTGAATGCTCTTTGATTCCTCTCAGGCTGGGTTTGAATCCCATGAAGTTTCATGCAGAAACTTCATGTCTTTCTGCATGAAGCTTGCATGTTGAATAATGGATGGATGAATTTTACGGTACTTAGTCTTTAGTAGAAGAAAAAAAAAATGTATTAGTTTTTTTCAGTGATTTCAATAAAAGATAAACTTCAATAACTTCTAAGTTTTTTATGGTGTTTGGAAATAAAACTACTGAGCCTACTTCATTTTTTCTAACAGCCTAATATTAATTTTCTCTAACTTTCTACATTAGATCATAGCTGTGTTTTGATGTGGACAAAATTTTTGTTTTACTCCCATGTCTATATAAAAATTTTAATGCCAGTATTTTAAGCTTTAGTCAGTTTCTTTCAACTCTCCCTATATGCTACATCACATGTTAATGAAAGTGTGTATGTAGTTTCAGTATCTTAGGGGTGAATCGATTGCAGTTTTCTGGCCTTTTTAAAAGTCGCCTATTACTGACATTTGAAGAGCCTAATCGATTCTGACTTTGGCTGATACCATTTTTTTTTGCTCTGAAATGTTGTCGTCCTGCGATACAGCAAGGAAGTTGTTGAGTTGGGTGACCATTGTTAACTACAAACGTGCAGACATGACTCGGTGGGCCGGTCTATCGGTCAAACCTCTCTCACGTGAGAGCAGAAAAGGACGGTGGTTGATATTTAGACGTTTGCTGACGTGAATAAGATCAGTGGATAAAAATTAGCTTCGCATGTAAATACCGACCGATCTCTTGATAAGTCGGTGCTCCCCTAGTTTTCAAACTTAAATGGACAAAGTAGTTCTATTTTACATATAAGACCTGCCAAGCTCTGAGGAAAGAGAAGCTTCGTTACTCTAAGTTCTTCTTTCTATCTCACTGTGTGTGTGTTGTGTGTATGCAGGAGTGTTTTCAGCGGTATTGCAGCTGTGGTTCTGCCACGTTGGCCTTCCAGAATTGGCAGTCGAAAAGTGACTTTCTGTCTCCGAGTGGTACTTCCTCTGATCTGTCCACCATCCCGGAGGTCAGCTGGCACCCGCTGCTGTCAGCCAGGAAAGGTAACCTGAGAACATCCTGGTCAGGAACTGATAGGACGGACAGTAAAGACAGCAAATTTGTGGAATAAACCTTTCACCAAGTGATTTAATAGCGCCAATTCACAACAAATGTCATCTCACAAAAAAAATAAATAAATCAGTTCAGTTTCAAATTATAAAGCAGTTCAGTTAAACTCCTGATTTATTTAATTTTTTTTTATTTTATAGTCTACTGAGCAAATGTAGCAAACTGGTTTGAATTTTGCCTGTTTGCTTTATAATGAATCTTTTTGAGATTCTTAATTAAAGGTGTAATTTTTTATATATTTTTTGGCTAGATTCCAGTTATGTTACAGCTTCTCCTCATGAAAAGCCATAAGCAGAGCACTGGGTGCTGTTGTAGCACAATGAGGCCATTATTTTATCTCAGCCAAAGCCATGTTTGAATGAACCTGATTTAGGAGTAGCTGTGTCTACATGGATGTGGGGGAGAATGTGACTGCAGGTGTCCTTTAGCCTCTATCCTTCACACTGATCCCTTCCTTCTCAACTCACACCAAGCAGCTTCTAGCAAAACCCAGACAGCTGCTTCTGCAGTCCACCCTGATTACCTCAGAGTGGCGTCATCTCAGGGCAAAGGCACTCAGAGGAAGCATGGCCAGGCATCAAATAAAAAAGAGCTCATAATTCGTGACTCTAGCTACCACTTTCCTCTCCCTGAGCTCAATGTGTGACAGGCGGAGGAAGGAATGCTCTTCCTCTAAATATTACACAGGCCTCTTCATTGTCTTCTTTTGAAATCATTAGTTAACAAGTCGGCCTCCAGCCCCACCTTTTTCAAATCAGACAAGAACGGTGTCAAACGTTTGTGCCACGCTTGTGCAGCAAAAGTTTTCATTTGTGCTGCTATCATTTTAAAGATATTACGAAATGTTTCCAGAGGTCATTAAAGGTCAACCAGGCCCAGGCCCCACCTTCTTCAAATTAGACAAAATTGATGTCAATCAACTCGACTACATTTGTCCAGCAGTTATGTTTGTTTGTGCTGCTTTGGCTTTGAAGATATTAATGAACGTTTAAAGGTCAAAAGATCAACCAGCCCCTTCTATCCTCCCCCCTTTCCCCCACACACACACACATTTTACAAAATCAAAATGACCTTTAAAATTTCATTAATATCTTCAAAGCCAAAGCAGCACAAACATAGACAAGTTGATTGACATCAATTTTGTTTGATTTGAAGAAGGTACGGCGGAGCTGGTTGACCTTTAATGACCTCTGGAACTTCACTCAGGCCACTTACTTTTATCAAAAGGCTTTAATTATCTGAACATTTGTCTAAAACTTTAAAAGTGCTATACAAGTAAAGTATTATTATTATTATTATCGTTGTTATTATTTGTTAGACTGTTCATTTTTTTGTTGTCGCAGTGTTGCTGTATGAAACGTTCCCTGTGTGCATCAGACACCACCATGACAGGGTCAGCCATGTTGTGTCTGCGCTGGACAACGTGTTAGGGACGGCGTGGGATGACGAATTAGAAGAGTCAGTAACAGAAGTGTCTAATCTGTGATTAATACTTCAGGCATGAGTAGTGAGGATTTGTCAGCCACCCGAGAATGGAGGAGAAGCCAAAACCGAAGGAGCTACGCCGAGAGGGAGCCCCATCTCCATGGAGACAGCACAGAAAGGAGGAGTCCTCCGACGGGCCGCGTGAGTGTGCGTGTAAACACATCACAGACGCAACTCCTGATGTTGTTTTGATGTTTGATAAATATATAACTATATATATATCTGTCTGTCTATATATCTATATAAATATATGCACATAAGCTGCCATAAACCGTAGATGTAGGGCCAGTGGTTAGCTAAAGCACCTTTAAAGACAGCTGTCCTACTGTTGTGTGTCTTAATGTACAGCTCAGCGAAAACTACATGTGGGGCCGAGTCAAGGACCTTGTGAGAAAAAGTAAAGGGAAGAACCAGAGCGGGCTGGGACTGATGTCTGCTTCACTGAAGTTGTCTTGTCCTCAGCTCTATAGGTAAGGAATATTCATCTCTGTGACCTGCTTATGTGTGCCTAAAACTCTGATTTGTCCTCTCATTGTAACTATATATGACACACTAAAAGAACACATTGTTCTGTCCAAACTGTGAAGTAATAGAAGTTAGTAGCACTGTTGCCTTGCAGCAAGAAAGTCCTGGGTTTGATTCCTGGCCCAGAGGTCTTTCTGCATGGAGTTTGCATATTTCTCCCTGTGAATGTGTGGGTTCTCTCCGAGTACTCCGACTTCCTCCCACAGTCCAAGATTAGGACTGTTTGGTTGATTGGTGTGTGTGTGTGTGTGTGCATGATTGTTAGTCCCGTCTGTCACTGTGCTGACCTGCGATGGACTGACGGTCTGTCCAGGGTGTACCCCGCCTCTCGCCTCTCGCCTTCCGGAGATAGGTACCAGCAGCCCTCCCGACCCCACAAGAGATAAGCCTGTAAGATAATGGATGGATGGATGGATGGAAGACATTAAAGCACATTTAGCACTTTGCATGATTTTTAAAAATAAGGACACTTTAATGCAGAGTTGACACTTTTAATGGATTTTCAATGGAACTTTTAAAGCAACTTTGCATTAAAAGTGTCATTATTTACCGAATGACACTTCATGACAACAGTCATAAATGAAATTTTCTTCATTTCTTGTTGAAATGAAGAACATTACAGACAACTTTGACCACTTTCTTCATTAGAACGTCTTCAGTCAGAGACTTTTGACTGTAATACTGACTGCTACAGGACATCCTTCCTATCCACAACCACTAACATCTGCAGCAACTCTTTGAATTACAGAAACCGGTCATTTCTCTTTGGGATCATCAAGTATTTTCAAACTGAATTAGAAATAACTATACCATAAGCATCAGATAAATTAGCTATTGCTTTGGAATAAATGTGTTGTGCAGAATATGACGACTTTCTGCATTCTGTTCTGAGTAACCTGTGACGTTTGCTGTCCTGCTGTTCATTTTGCCACCAGACACTGAAATGCTAACTGTTGTAGCTTCAAACCTTCTAAAAGAAAGTGATGATGCGGCTAGGACTGTGTATTTCTTCCACAACAAAAGTCCAAATAATTTTGCTTTAGTATTTCTTTTTATTTTGAATTCAATATTTCTCTGACGTGACTAGCAGCTGCTGTAATCCCCTTAAAAAATGTGCTTATTTCCTTTGTTTGCTAAAAGAAAAACAGTTTAAAAAAGCAGAAGGAATGTATGTCATTTGACCCCAGTTAATAGAAGAAGGCATGGGAGGACGAAAGGCATTCAGCTACTTGTGGGCTGCGAACAGAGATTGACAGCTTCCTGGCAGGTGGAGATAAAAGAAGCTATTAGCTTAATGTTTCCTTGCGAGGCCAGGAGTTTCAGTAAATGTGAACTTTACTATACGCTTGTACAGCAAAGAAGCCTCATAGAGGGTGGGAGGGCTGCTGGCACTCTCTCTCCTGAATTCAGTCCAAACTCAGAGAACCAAAGGACGGGGTCAGCCAGTCAGACTTTAGGTATGCTCAGAGGAATATTTCAACCCAGTCCAGGATTCATTAGAGAGGGCAGCATCCGCCTGCTAAGTCATGCATGAGAGCAGGAGGGATGCCAAATCAAAGAGCAGTGCACTACATTTTAGTTGGGTGTTTATACAAATTTATTATCAGCTTTCAGCCGAATTCTTGCACAGATGGTAAGAGTTCAAGCGCAATTTGTTTTTTGCGCGTAGGTGATGTGAGGATGAACAGCAACAGATAGCTTTTGTTATGATTTTGGTGTTGACCCCAAACATTTTCCTTACAGGCCTGATGAAGAACAAACGAAACGTCTTACCAGAAACAGGAACTCCATGATTGCCTTGGGCTACCAGAGCAAACAAGAAGACATCTCTTGGCTTTAGTAAGCATCCGGGTAGTTACACATTTATTTTTGTCTTTTCCATTTCTTGTCATGTCTGAAGAAAACAGCAATAAGCCTGAGTCACTGGCTGTGTGTTGGAGAATCTACTTGGAATAGCCATCCACATTTACCAATGGTGTTCCCCTAGGATTGGGCGTTGTGGCCCTTCTTTTTAGAACATATGTTATTCACCTAGACCTTATGCAAAGGAACACAATATTCATTTTAACATGGCACACAGTCAAACCTGTCAGCCAACCTTAATTCTGTGATTGGAGGTGGTAGGATCATGGTGAAGGCCTCTTTTTCATCCTGTGGTACTGGTCTATTGCTTAAAGTTGATTGAAATCTAGATGAATGAAACTTGGACATAGCTGACTTCCCAAGCACACATCAGAACTTTTGAAACAGATAAACACGACAATATGAGGTTCTGAGAATAGCCTCAACCTCAGCCCTATTGAATATGTGTTTACGTATTTACATATTTACCACTTTGGTGACAGAATGGTTGAAATAAATCAATGTGGAAAGATTTCCAGTCATGGGTTCTTTGTCAAGCCCATTGTTCAAACAAGACACTGCTACAGATGATGAGATGTTTTCAGCGATCTTGTGCAACCTGTATCCCCCACACACGCACACACCCCCCACACACACACAACCAACAGTCGCATTACACTTCAGTTTGATATAAATGTCTGTTGTTATTCTTCTTCTTTGTCTTCTGTTAACATCAGATCCAAATGGGCTCACGCAGTGAAGAAGATATCAGGAGGTTCTACCAAAAAACTGAGACCTTAAAGGAAACAGAAAAAAAGAGAAGAGGAGTGTGAAAACAGAAGACAGAGGAGAATGTTGAAAGAGATGACTCTGGGACAATGAGATCAGAGTGTGTGTTATACTCTGTCCAAAGAAGAGTCGGATGGTACCACTGCATTGTGACATAATATATTTTCTACAGAGTGTAGTTTTCAGATTCTATTATCAAATCTAAGCTTAAATATCTTCATAATCTTTACATTTGGTATATGATAAATACATTACAGACAAATGGCAGCTGTTTTTGTATACAGTATGTGCATGCAAAGCATTGTAAAAGGATGTGGGAAAAGGATTTTGCGATGTTCCGACGTTCCCAAACAGGTCGGGAAGAGTTCAAAAACGTGTCATATAACAACCAGCTGCTATTCTTTTTCCTTATGTAACATTTTCAAAATGTCAACAAATACATTTCTAAAGGTTATTCCACAATGCACCTGTTTCAGTATTCTTTTCATAACCTGGATTCAGTGAAGAAGAGCCACACCTGGTTTTATTTCAGAATCACATGCCATGCGTTGGTCAAATAATCCTAAAATTTTAAGAACAAGAATAATGATGTATTATTGTTTTTGTTATAATAAGGCATCCCATGTAGGTGCACCCCTCCAACTCATCTGAAAATAAAACTAAGAAGTGTGCTGCAAATTTAAATCACTTCTCATGGCTTTCATTCAACAATGACTTGTCCACTGGTTTGCCCACCTGAGCTTTGGATCTCTGCAGCTCCTCCATTGTTCCCATGACTAGTCTCTCTACATTTGTTAGTAGGTCTGAGAGTGAGTGCATGGTTGTCTGTCCTGTACAGACAATGGATAGATGGATTTTATGTGGCATATCAGAGTAAAGGGGGTTATATACTGATGCATGGGTTTGACTGGGTTTTCAAATTATTTAAAAAACACATTGAATATCATTTGTCACCTTTATTCTTTATATTTGTCATTTAAATCCCACCATAAACAAATACAGCTCTGGAAATAAAACATTAAGAGACCACTTAAAATGATCAGTTTCTCTGATTTTGCTTCTTATAGGTGTATGTTTGAGTAAAATGAACATTATTCTTTTATTCTATGAACCGCTGACAACATGTCTCTGAAATTCCAAGCAAAAATTTGCAGGGAACTTTTATGACAGTCAGGTCTTATAGTGTGTTACTGCACAGACACTGTACAGTTAAATTTCATGCCCTGCTTTTTTTCTTTTTTTGGTCTTCAAACATGACAAAAGGAAACGGATAAAAAATTTATTTCACACTATGGCATAAAAGATGACATAAAAAGAATAATGACATACAATTTTAGGGATAAACGAGAAAACCTTTCAGTGACATTACAGAATGAAAGACGAAAGAAAGCAATGATGAGAATGTGGAGAGTAAATGGTTTGTTTCTTTAATCAGCAGAATAAAATTTAAACGCTTTTCAAGATAAAAATCGACAAAAAAGCAAAACACAGTACCCTCTGGTGGTCAAAGTAGGGAATCGCATTTTAAATGCCTCCGTAAAGTCAGCTGAGTCTGGGATGTAAGCTGTTTTTAGATTGCAAATAGAAAAGTGTCCTGTGCTTAAAGCCACCGGACATTGTTCACACAATTTTGGAAATGTGGCATTGTCCGATGTCTTACCCACAGCGTCTGATCTAATTCAAATAAGAACTAATCCCTCATATCAGGTGTTTCTCCCCATGTTTTGGAAACAGCAGCTATCACAAATAATCTGGACAAATCATCATTGCAAAGTTACAGGTCAATCTGTAGCCTTCCATTTATCAGGCTAGATGAATGCCTTCCATTCATCTAGCCTGAAGGCATTGTTTGACCAACCAGCAAATGGTTGGTCATTGTTTGGAAGATGAAGCTGCCCTTGTCAAAGTGTTCAATGGTGCTTGCATAAATATGGACCCTGGAAGAACCACAGTGGTGGCTCTGTTGGACCTCAGTGCAGCATTCAAGCCTGTTGACCATGACATATTATTGAAGCAACTGAAGGACTGGGTTGGAATGTCTGCTACGGTACTCGACAAAGTAAAGAACAGGGACTTCTTTGTGGGAATAGGTGACTTTCATCAGAGGTGACAAAAATCACATGCAAGGTCCCTCATGGTTCCATCCTAGGGCCCATGGTATATAACATCTACATGCTCCTGCTCAGTCAAATTATTGCAGGTAATAAGTTAGGTTAGCATTCCTATGTAGATGATACACAGCTCTACATTACAATGTCACCAGGTGACTACCCATTCAAGCACTGACTGAATGTGCCACAAGCTTCTTCATCTGAATAGAAGCAAAACTGAAGCAATACATTGTTTTACCTAAAGAAGAATAATCAAGAATCAGCACACAGCTCAGCTATTACAGCTGCACCTTACACTCCCCAGGACCATCGTCCTCCTCTTCACCACATGTGGTTCCAGTCTCTATCGGGTGTCCCCCCCCCTCCCGCCCCCTCCAGCAAGACAACCTTCAACTCTATTGTGTCTCAATGAAACATCTTGCCAGTTATCCTTGCTATTCGTAATTGTTGCCTGCACTGGAGTCATCAAGTGAAATCATTGCAAAAACAAGACATTAAGAAACTCATCCGTGTGTTTATTTTTAGTTGAACTGATCACTGCTTACTGTCTCCACAGGTCTGCCTAAAAGATCTGACAGCTGCAGCTGATATAAGTCGGTGCTGGATTGGATATTCACACCAAAACTAGGTTCTAAAGTCCTTACATTGGCTCCCTGTACATCAGTGACAATACTCTAAAATAATTTTGTTAGTTTATAAATCACTGAATAGAATCACCAAAACTACATTAGAGACTTGTTGTTGTTGTTGTATCAACATTCCAGACCACTCAGGTCTTCTGGCTTTAAGTCTTCTCTGTATCTTCCCGAGTCAGAACTAAACATGGAGAAGCTGCATTCAGATTTTATGCTCCACTAATCTGGAATAAACTTCCAGAAAACTGCAAAACTGTTCAAATATTTAATTTTTATTTTTTTTTAATAATTAAATCTGGGTTAGAAACCCATTTGTGTAGAGTTGCCTTTGATTACTGATAATTGGAACATCACTAATTTTAGTCTCTCTTTTTTTTTTTTCATGACGTAATGCGCTTTCAACTACTGTGTTGCTGCATTGCCCTATACAAATAAATTTGGGTTGCGTAATGTATTTTATATTAGCGTTTTGGTATTTTGGACACTCAGTGGTGCTGTTGGCCGTAGTATATCATATTTTTCTCATGTTTTCCAGCTGGAATTAAGTGGAAAAAAAAGAGAATGACAACCAAAACCAGAACACCACACTTTGACTTGTAAGAAGTAAAGTTTCTTCTTTTTTTTTTTTTTTACTTTAGTATTTCAAAATAAAAGGTTTCATTTATTTATTTATTATTATTGTTATTCTATTAAACATACACAATATCTGAAAATATTACAATTATAATCTGTGCTCAAAGAGGTTCAGTCTGTCTCACATCCACTTCAAATACTTCTCTTTGTTGATCTGTGGTTCCACAGTTGGCGTGTTTTCACTACTGTGAGGTGGAAAAAAAGGGGGAAAAAAACTCTGAAAAGTAAACAATAATATAACCAATAATATTTCTCTGAAAGAAGACACGTGATTTGAAAGCTAATCCAAAATTTGTTGTTGTTTTGCTGTGTAGTCTGTAAAAGAACGAGCTGCCTCCATCAATGGGTTGTGAAAGTAAGCGGAAGTAGATCACCTGTCTTCACAAAACAAAAGCATGGAGCTCGTCACTGAAAAGTTAACTGAATTTAAATTGACTGCAATTTCTGCTGTCTATTATAATGTCTGCTCTTCTCTTCTGGCCTGTAAATAAAGCACTACTACTATTATCCACATTCGAAGTGGCATTCTGATAAAAAAAAAAGAAAAGAAAAGAAAAGTAATAATAATAATAATAAAACATTAGTTGTATAATCTTCCTGGTTGTTGACATGATCAGCTGTCATGTGAATCCTGGCAGAACAAAACTCCCAAAACTAACAGCTGAATATTCTGGCTTCATCAAACAAAAACAAAAAATTAAACATTAACTTTTTAGATGCTAAACTATTTCTGGTTATAACACACACACACACACACACACACACACACACACACACACACACACACACACAAGAGCTGTCGTGATCTCCCAGTTCTGACTAGAACTCGAACGCAGGACTAATCCCCAACGCTCCGTCAGTACTTTATTTTGGAAAACAGCGGAAGTTCTCTGCGTAGTAGCGGAAATTTATATGGAGACAAGAAGAATCCGAGAAGTTGAGTCGACAGCCCTTTGGGACTATGGAGGGAGACTGTTTGGAGGCTTCACTTGATGTAACCAGAGTTTAAACGAACTACTTTTACGAATGTAAGACAATTAACTCATGGACATGTGGTGGTGCTTCTCCTCCACGGTGAGGTGGAGGTTCCTTCGGTCGGCCAGCAGTGAACTCCTCGGTTGGTAAGTTAGACTCCGTAGTTCTTTCGTCCTTGTTGACCAACTGCCGCGGTTTGGGTTCTACCGTCTCGTGCGCTGCCTGTTTTACCGTAATGCAGCTGATTGTCCTCTGCCACCACCTGTTGCTCCGCGAGTTGAAGTAAAGATAAGGAAAACCGCATCATTCACGGTCGAGGGTCTTTCACAGCTTAACACACGAATCAACCGCGCTCAGTGCCACTTATTACAACACAAACCAGCAATAATTATTGGAATATGAAGCAGCGACTCCTCTGCCTTGTTTAGTAGGTTGTCCTATTGAGGGGTCTACATCATATGCTTTCATAAAGAACACGGAGCCGTCCACATTTTTCAGAGTATGCCGCTATTATTATAAAACTATTTATTTTGAAGGAATACCATGACGCAGTACCTCATGCTGGCGACAGAGACGTGTTTTGGGTTCATTTTCAAATGTTTATTTTTCTCAAATCCTAAGAGGTAACAACAAACTCTCTGGATTATGTTAACAGGTCACCTATACCAGTGTATTATAAGCCTGGTGGGCCACCAGGCTTTACTTGTGCCCCCACCAGGCTTAGCATTGTTTATCTTTTTTGCTTTTCTCTGATTGCCTTTTTTAAGACTTTATAGTTGGTGATTAGGTATTAATCTTCCAGTCTTCCAAAAATGCATAATGATATTTTCAAATTTCCTGTCAACTTTAAACATTTTTTAACTCAAAAACACAACGGGTGGCTGGATGATTGTCGTAGCGCCCTGAGCACTGAGCTTAACAGGTTTTCTGGGGGAAACCCTGTATCCTATATCCAGAATTAATATTTGTTACTTTTACTCTAATAATAATGATGCATGTCATAAAAATGCACTGTTCTGAACACTCAAGGTTGCTGTACAGTTAAAAACCATTATACATCAATTGGAATATAAAAGTGTAATAATTAAAGCAAAGAGGAAGTGAGCTGAAAAGAATGAGCTACTCTCAAAATACATGTTTTCAGATGATATTTAAACGGTGAGAGAGAAGTGATGTTTCATAGATCAGGGGGTGGGGCAAGAAATTTGAGGAACAGCAGGTAGTTCAGTTTATTAACCAGGTGGACTATGGAAATGGATGTGCAGAGTTTGCCATGCTAATAATTCACAAGCGTGCCTGATAGTTTACCTTGTTTGTGTCTCTCAGGTAAATCAAGTCAGTCACATTTATTATCAAATTTTCCACGTTCCAGGAAAGCAGCCTTGCTGCCATTGCCTTCCTATTCAATTCCACTCGATTCTCATCTCCCAGTCTGGGATTTCTCCCATTGAGTTTTATTCCTCTGAATTTCATCCCGACCAGTCGGCAAACAGAATGAGTTGTGAACGATGATGTCGATTTATAGTTGGGCTTTTAGAAGTTTTGCATTGAGTGAGCAGTGAGATTGTGAGTGCAGGTTTGTGAGCAAACTATAATGTATGGCATGTGCACTTATACCTCACACGCTCGCTCAGTGCATGCTCTGTGCTCACTCTGTGCCTGCGTTGCAGGCCGCGCTGTAGCGTTACTTTATAAAGTAACAATATAAAGTTAATGTAAATGATCTACACGACCAGTCATACACAGACAGGTCTTTTTCATTCAGAGTATTCTTTGCCGATACTGCATTTACCTGGATAAATAACAATTTTATTAGCTTCTTTTAGGATTCTGTACTTGTTTTAAGTATTGCCAGCAATGTCTTCCAATAATATAATTACCTAATCATGTTATTAAATTTCCAGTCACCTTTTAACATTTTTTAACACAAAAACATGGTGGACTGCTGTAGTGCGACTACTGCTGGGCTTTTCAAAAGTTTTCTGGGGAAACCTTTTATCTGTAGACTGGTAATACAGACACATGCACATCATGTCCCTAACTTGACAGTTGGTCATTGACTTGTTTATTTAAGGAACAGGAGAGGGATAAATCTACTTCCCTTGTACTGAGAGGTTGCTTTTTCAATCTTCTCGGCAATCTGCTAATGTGCTTAGTGCTGGTACTGGTACCACAGGAGACTAATGCTGTGTTCTGCCTTAACCGTGACTCATGGGTCAGGAATTCAAACAGTGTATTTCCTGAAAGGCTCGCTTGGCCTCTGGATCATCTCCAGGATCACTCTGACCACTTTTGCACAGGTAGACGATCCCAGTTAGGAATTGGCCTAATTTCTAGAGGATCTCGTCGGCATGGGATGTTCTGGGTTCTTGAAAATAAACATATTTGAATGGATACCATTTGTGATAATGTTGCTAATGTCAATATAAAGGTTGTGCATGTTGTGGCGTTGGTGTTGTCATTGCAAGTTACAGTTGATTGATCTTGTTGATTGACTAACAATTAATTGATAAGAGGCCATTATCTTAAAAACTGGAGGTTTTCAGAATTTTAAAAGAACATAATTTAATTTTAACATTATTTTCTGACTGTTGTTTTAAATACTAACTGATTGAACAGAAAATTGTGGTTTACTTACATTATTAAACTTGCTTATCAAATAAAAATAATTTTGATAATTCTAACTTACCTAAGATGAGAGAAGTTTGGTCTAATTTCACTTCAGACAGTGAGGGAAAACAGGTGGATGTGTTTTTATTCAGCATAGGGAAACTTCTGGTTTTAACCGTACAGGAGTTGGTGGTTAATAAATTAGTCAAGGCTCGACCAGTCTTATGCTTTTTTGTTTTTCGTGCTTCGTTCTGAGTCCATGTGACGGAAAAATTACGATTGTTCTACGAGCTCTGTGTATTGTACAATACATGAATAAACCTGATTGAGTGATTTTACCTGAACAGTGATTGGAAATAGTATTTTTTCCACGACAGTCCCACACATGGCTGTTCCACAGATGTGGTTTTATCAGTTTCCTGAATCTTCATCGAATAATCCTGTTCAGGATGGAGTGGTCTAAGTAAATTTACAACAAAATCAGAGGTCATGTTAGGACTTTTTTGTCGTTTATCATTTTGACTGGTGGCATCAAAAAAAAATTCTGTCAATCTATTTTCTCTTGTCAATTTTTGAATAATAATAATAATGACATAGGCTATTTAGTTGCATTTAATTTTTATTCTGTTTAATCAGTAATATTCAACAAGATAATCCACATCCCCACACAGATTAAAAACAGATGAACACATCTAACTTTTTATTTGTAGTTACAAAACCAGGGTGAGTCAGGTGCAAATCATCTGGGATTTGTGATTGAGGGGAGCTGAGCAGGGCGAGGCCACGCATGTATTTAGCTCTGCAGTGAGATGCGGTTGTTAAAGTTGAATTAACTTCTGCACATTTCTTTCTTTTCTCAACAAGATAAGCTGCCTATTCTTCTATTTAAACTATAAATGGATTCATAGTATTCTTTAGTTTTCTCTTTTCTGAATGTGTTGTAGATTTGTTAAAAGCGCCACAGAAGCTTGAATTGACCTGACATCAAGCAAATAATTTGATTTGAGTTGCCCTCCTTGCGGGTGAAGTTGAAAAAAGTATGAATTGTAGACCCATCAAAATGATGGACGGCATTCAGATTTTTCCGTTGTTAAAAAAGCAAAACAAAATACGACCTCAGAGCCAAATGGTTCTCTAGTTTTACACATTCAGACAGGAAGCTTTGAAGCAGATGCTAACTTAGCATTATTAGCTGCTCTGCCATCCATTTCTTTTCAATCTGGTGGAGGTGTCAACCCAACCACAAGTTGTTCCACACATCAAGACAACCCAAAAACTATTTCTTCTCATTTCAAAATAAGAGACTTATTTATAAATTCAACAAAGCTGTGAGCTTCATGTCTGGAGCTTTAAACAATAATTTTCAATTATTTCTCTAAACAAATGTTTCTTCTGATACCTGTCTTGCCCTTTGTGATGCAGACTATTCTGTTAAATGTTGCATTGTAATATTCATACAGACAGAGGACGAGGGATAAACCTTTCGAAACATACATAAAGTATCAAACAGGTACTTTTACCACTATTCAAAAACATAGAATGTTCTAGATTTGCTGTTTTCATAAAAAAAAAAAATCCTTTTCTTAACTAGTAGAATATTTAATTTTTTCTCTTTGGAGTCTTTAGTGCATCAGTTGAGAAGCTTAACTTACCTTCTTAAATATGAAATTGCGAAAAATAAATGTAGTAAAGATAACAGAATTTGGAAGAAAACCAAATGTGCTGATTGTGAAAGGTTACTTGGAGCTTTGTTGGGGTAAACCATTTTCCCTGTAATTTCTTGCCTCAACAGGCAAGTCTAAACCTGTTACTTTTTCGTCTAGGCAGTGGGATGGAACTTCAAAATGATCCTATACCACACTACCCACTGAGCCACACTCACAACGAGTTCTAGAAAAGACTAGAAGTTGATCCGACATTCTGGTTGTGTGGAGCCAACCGAAGACGCAGAACAGTCATCCCAAGCAAACTGTGAACCAAAGGTCCTGTGATGATGTGAGAAACTGACACATTAAAACGGGAAATTATTTATTACTGCATAAAGGTGCTTCTACAAGCTTTGAAATCACAAGGTTGGCTCATTTCTTTCCCCATGGCTGTACAGGATGTGCTGAACAGAACAGGGACATGAATTTGTGACCTCTGTATCTGTGAAGTTATCATTCACAGGAGTTATATTCTGAAACCTCACAAGGGAGGTGTCCAGGTTTCTGATAGAGCAGAACCGAAGAGCTTATTTGTGTTGAATTCAAGTCTGCCCTGATGTAGATGCTTCTTAAAATAGATCAGGTATGTAATCACAGAAACTGGGTTTAGCTACTTGCGCGAAAAAGACAGTACTTCCTTGAACTGGAAATACTTGAGGGAATATGTTGGGCATCCAGGATTTCCCCAGAAAACTTGTTAAGCCGTGCTTTTGTATTAAAAAATGTTACGTTGACAGGAAATGTTAAATATTACTGGGTAATTAAATGTTACTGGGAGACATTGCTGACAGTTCTTAAACACACAACTATAATCTTGAAAGCAACAAACAAACAAAAATAATACTAATTTTAAAGCAATAATAAGTTTTTACACTTCTGTTAAACCCCAAGTAAGTAATCAGCCAGTGGATCTAAAACACCATGTAATGCTGGTCAGATTTAGAACTGGCCCATGGCATAAATAAGGTAAGCAGCTGCAGACCATCAGGCCCCATTCAATAGATGCTAACATTTTAACGCAGACCATAGATCTAGAATTTTAACATTAGTTTATCGAGACTGACAATGTGGTTAAATTTGATTTAACCGTTTCAGCAGGGGCTGCCACCTTATCATGGTGGAGGGCTTTGTGTGTCCCAGAGATCCTAGGAGCTATGCAGCCAGGGGCTTCATGCCCCTGGTAAGGTCACCCAAGGCAGGCAGGTCCTAGGTGAGGAGTCAGACAAAGCCCAGTCAAAAGACCCCTTACGATCATTGGAAACAGTGTTCCCTTGCCTGGACGCGGGTCACCGGGCCTTCTCTTGAGCCAGGCCTGGAGGTGGGGTTGGCAAGTGCCTGGTGGCCAGACTTTAATCCATGTGTCCCCCCTTCCCAAGGGCTTACCAACTGTGGAAGGGTCGATGGGACCACCTGCACCTGTGTGGTGAGGGTGGCGACCTTGGCAATCTCATCTGCCCGGAGTTTCTACTGCTCTGGTTGTTGTAGGGTTGAATTGGTTAACTCAACTCTGCAATATTGCGTGGACATCGGGGGCAGTTCCTCTGGATTGGCAGACCGGGATGGTGGTCCCCCTACTCAAAATGGAGGACCACAGAGTGTGCTCCAACTACAAAGGGGTCACACTCTTAAGCTTCCCCGGCAAGGTTTATTCCAGTCGACATGTGTTTCGTGAACTTGGAGAAGCGTTCGACCGTATCTCTGGGAGCCCTGTTTAGGGTCCTCCAGGAGTATGTGGTACAAGGCCCTTCCTTTGATCCAGGCTGTTAGGTCCCTGTATGACCGGTGTCAGTCTAGTCCGCATTGCTGACAGTAAGTTGGGCTAATTTCCTGTCTGAGTTGGACTCCTCCAATGCTGACCATTGTCACCTTTTATGTTCATTACTTTTATAGACAGAATGTCTAGGTGCAGCCAAGGTATTGAGGGGATCCATTTTGGTGGCCTGAGGATTGCAGTTCTGCGTTTTGCGGATGATGTGGTCCTCCTTTTTTTATTTTTCATTAAACACTGCTGCTATCTATTACGGCTTGTTTTGTACCGACCGTGAATCACTTTATACCTGCCAGGGTGATGATGTCACTTTCCTCATGTCTTACAGTAAGGACTCTTCAATGACGAGTTTCTTCCTGACAGTAACTGGTTCTTCAACTTCTCCAAAGCAAGAGTTGGGGGTTAACCAATGGTAAGTGTCTCACCAGTCACCATTGGTAAAACAGACTCTGTCAGGTGAATTCACATGTTCATAATGTTTTCATTAAATGAGAGAAGTCAGTCACAGAGCTTTATATTATCTCTCTTTCTGTTCAGTAAAGTTAGTTTTCCTGGCAAATTTTAACATTCTTGTTTTTTTTTCTTTTTGTCTTCATATTTAATGTCTTGTCTCTTCCACAAACGGCTCTGCGACAAAGAGGCAACATGTCGATCAGTCCATCCTGTGAGCAGGAGACGAAGGGCAGTTTCTTCAAGGTGTGTGAACCCTGCGTAATCAGGAACAGCTCTCTGTTGTTGGGCTTTTCATGAGGAGAATCTAGGATTATTTTAAAAGCTTGGGGTGTGAATGCAGATCTCTTGCTCCTAGTATGGAGCAGCAAAGGTACCAGTTAGAGGGGAGAGGCAAATTAACCTGCCCACTCGAACTTCTATTTTAATTAAGTTTCAGTTTTCTCTGATTTCACAACACAGGCTTTTTTCATGAAGACAAATAGCTGTAAGCCTCATATTCATGTTACGGGAAGAAATTAGTCTGTGGTCATATTTGACCAGTTTGCAAACTTAAGGAATTTTGACTGATAAAAGGAAGTTTCACATCATGGGTTAGAGATGATTAAAGTTCTACTAAAGCAGGGGTGTCAAACTCCAGTCCTCCAGAGGTTAATCTGCTGTGAGTGAGCATACATAGAATAAAGCCCAGTTTGGTTTTGGAGATGAGCCAGGCTCACATTCTTTCTTTCTTCTGATAGATGGATTTTTTTTACCCTCCCCAAGTAAAACTGGTTCTGCTGGAGTCCTAGCTGTACTGTGCTTTTTCAAAAATGGTTTCTGTGTCTTTACACACACCTGTTAGTATTATTTTCTTTATCTCTTTCTATAACTTTCATGGCTGTTTTTTTTACAAAATCATGTAAAGCATATAAAATTGATCTTTCTGTTGTGAAGGAGGCCAATTGTTGAACAGTATTGCATGTTCCACTGAGAATACAGCAAACTGGCTGATTCTCTCAGGTAACATGGTCACGTAGATTAAGGAATCGGAATTGATGATTTGCTCTGAAACAGCTGAGCTCCATGCTTCCTCTTTATATTGAAGCTGTTGGTCAACAGAAAATCTGACCAGTCAGCCAAAGGGGAAATGAAACAAACGTCAATCTACAAAGAGCAGATCAAGATTCACTGAACCACACACAGCAAGAACCCATGGTCAGTGGAAATATGAAATCATAAGACTTGGATAATTGTTCAGCATAAAGCTTTTTGATGAGGGCAGCTTGATACACAGGTTAGTTCTGTCAGTTCTGCTAGTTTTCTGCTCTGTTTCCACACCTGTGTTTATGCATGTTTCAGCTGTGTGAAGAACATTGGTGGAGCGGTCTGCTCAGTGAGTCAGAGCCACATTTAATTAATTCAGGAGTTTTCAGAAAGATTTCCTCTGAGCTTGGGGGAGTACAGGGTTGTGAATACCTGTACTCCCCCACCATGATTTAGAGTTGGTTTTACAACACATGCATCAACTCTACGCGCTGACGCTGGATTTTCTCGTGTGCACTCAACGCCGACTTTCAGTGCACAACTATAACTCACCCTTATATTTTTATGGCCATCTTTTGGTACATTTGGGACAGCAGAGGCCAGATTTCTCTGTAGACTTCTGGCTTAAGCTATTGCTGAAGGTAACTCAAGAACCATTTTCTGTGGTTCATTGAATTAAGGCGATGAATTATTATATAGAAATTCAAAGTCAGAGGGATCAGAGTTATTTGAATAAAGATATATGTAAAAGCCTTATAATTTCTTTAGGGTCATTTATTGAGTAACTTTTTGTACTGTAATTGTGTTCTTGCTTCTAGTAATCTGTTTAGTTTTCATGTTCCGTTCTTCTTAGGATGGGACCAGACCATACTCTGGTCTGGTTAAGAGGCACACTCATTCACTAACCATGCAGAGCATCACGTTTCCTATCAGGAGCTGTAGAATGACAACAATTACTAGTAAGGAAGGGATGTCCTGATTCGATCGCCAGTGTCTTGATAGGCTTTTTTATTTTTTTTTATTTTTTAACTAATATCAGAGTCAGTCTTGTCTGAGTGTCAGTCTTATAGTGATAAAGTGCCATAGAAAAGTTGTAATTGTATGAAACTATGTCTTTTAAACATCCTCAGTCATATTGCTGTTTGTGTCCTAGTTGATTGACTCGATCGTCTGGGAGATCGGCACACTGAAGAAGGAGATGGGGAGAAAGACAGAGACTGCGGAAGACAACCTGGAAACTGATGCACATGTGGGGTAAGCTCCTACTGACTCTGTTACATACGGTAATGAATGCTGACTATTTTCTATCCTGGGTCTTGTTTGACTTGTGCAGTCCCAGTTGCCACCAGCAGAGAGTGCTCATGACAAGTCTTTAACAAGAGCTTGAACTGGAGTTGTCACTGTGGTCATTTATTCCCCTTTTGTCTGACAGATTTCAGAAAGTACCTGAGAAACGTAGAGGAAGTGGTAGAGTGTTTGGCTTTGTTTGGGACACTGCTGTTCATTCCTGTTACTATCTTACCACGTGGAGATACAAAGAGGGAATGTGTGTGTGTTTGTGTGTGTGCTCAATAGGTCTACATTCATAGCTAAAGAGTTTGACACCAATATTCTTGTTCACATTGTTTATAGATGTTAGTGCACAACAGTAATTGCACAGAGCTCGCTTAATTTTAACTTATTTAACTTTTACTAAAGTGATGAGAAACAATCAAACATAATTTCATAATTAATTAACTATTTTGTCACAGGAGTGATCACCAGTGTGCCAGAGCTGTGATTTAGATGTGTTTTATTTATTTTTTATTTATTTATTTTTTTACATTATTTTTCTGTAATAATTAATTAAAGTTAACAACTGTAATTTTGATTGGGAATGAATGATCAGCTAACTACATTTTCTAAACCTATCAATTAAAAACAAACAAATGAATGAATATCATCTCTGACATGAACACTGAACTAAATTCACATGGTAGCGTTATGGACAGGTTGATTTGGAGCACGTCTGCTTCAGGAGTGCATTCAAAACCGTTGGCTGCAGCGGCGCTTTCAATTCCGTTCTCCGGTGTGGCAGCACATACTGAGCAGAGGAAACTAAAAATAGAGGAGTGTTGAGGAAAGAAAAAGGTTCGGAGTCAGACTGTAAAAGCTAAATGCAGATGCAGCTCCACTCCTAGCAGCCACACGTCTATGTAGATTTGCACCTGACTCACCCTGCAGTTACAACAAGCGACAAGATGGAGCTGGAAGATGTTGAGCCAAACGGAAAAAAAGGGAGAAGTTACACTGCTTACTCAAATGGAGATATAAAAATAAAAACAATAAAATCTTCATTAAAATAATATGTCAGGTTTCATTCGGCCTTGAGCCTCTCATTAAAGTTTATCAGTCAAGTTGGCAAGATGTTGTTTTACTTCAAGTTAAGGCAATGTGCCATATTCTTTTTTTGAGTTGGGAAACTTTACTCATGAAGTCTTACTTTACTTTTCATATTCGACACTACCAAGGCAGCTGGGGAAGTTTTACAGTTAAATTGTACCGTACTTTAGAGTGACTTTACCTTCAGAAAATTTTACGTTGAATTTTTATTTTATGTATTGCGCAGGAACCTGGTATGTTTCTCCATTTTCATAGTCACGTACAGAATAATAGACTAATTGTGTTTTTCAGGCTGAGCGAAGAAGTGGGTCATCTATTTCTTCAAGCCTCACCTTGTCCTGGGATGGGAACCGGACCGACCAAGGCAAGAGATTCAGGCTATGACTCTCTCCACCGTCGGCTCAGTGTTCTGGAGAGACTGATGCACACACATTCTGTGTGGCTGCAGCTGGGCCTCAGCCACCAAGATGCAGCTGGAATACTGCAGAGCCAGCCCGCTGGGGTGAGAGGATAGCAACCAGGGTAGCTTCTTCTGTAACTATCCTCCTGTCTGGCAGACAAACACAAAGCACCTTAAACCACTTTTTAACTTAGGGCAGTTACCTAATAAACTAACCTTTTCTGTACGAGGTAAATCGTAATTCTGTTGGAAAGAATTAGTTGAATGAAGTGCTTGTAGAGCCAGATCAGGCTTTTAAAAGATTGACGATTGACCAGAAAACTGAATCGTTGGACTTCTGATGAAGGCCAGACTTTATTAAAATATTAAAATTTACTGTTCACTGTGAGCCTCATCTCCTTTGTTTTCTCTCTGCAGTCATTCCTGGTGAGAAGGTCCACCAGCCTGCAGAAGAAAGTTATTTCTCTACGCATGGACAAGGACTCTGCAGAACCCATCAAAGACTTTGCAGTCAAAGAGAGTCTGTACAGTAAGTTACTTCCACATCTATTCTTAGAGCGGTCTCTCAGGTTGCGCAGCAGCTTTACAAAGAGCCTGTTGAGAATATTCAGTTAGTAATGCAACAGAAAGCTGCAGAAGCAGGCAATGACGTATGCGGACACTGTAGTCATTGTTAGAATAAGGTGGTGTTCTCCTTCTCGTTCCTCTGTGTTGAACTCCAATTGCTGCCTCGTTCTCCAAATCTCTGGAGGAAATCTCTAAACGAAGCTGCCGGACATCTGTAGGCTAAAACTACCAGAACAGATGTAACTGCTTAAAGGGATTATGGGAAAACTGGGAGAACCCGCAGAGACTTTCTACTGTTTCGCCTTGAATCCATCATTGTCTGTGTTGGTCTGTGGTACATGCTTCAGTGCAGGATCAAATCAACACCATGCACGCTCCTCCTTCTTTGACATAGACATGATGACGTTCTGCAGCCTTATCTTTGCAGGAACTGGCAAACAGTTTGGTTTGCTGTTCACCAAACATTAACACCCCAATCTTCTTTTTCTTTCTCCATCTCTCTGTTCCTCTTCTTTCGCTCTGAATCAGCACACCTTTGTTCATGTCTATTTACAGTGGAATTTCCCCCCTTTTCTCTGTAATTGCGGGCTGTTTCTAACCAGTATGAAAATTCCAAATGCTTACTGGTGAATTGACAGGATAGTCTGCCAGGTCTCTCTTTTCATCGGTCAAGACCAGTGGCCAGCGTTCAGCACTGGAGCTCTTTAACTAGCATGTTGACAAAGACCGAACCTTCAATCCAGAGAAGAGCTCCATCCTTTTCTGTACCTCCCTAGGTGCCTACAGCATTAGAAAGACAGAGTTTCACATAAATCTAACTGGAGTGAATACATTTTTCGGGGGTTACACAAACAATTAAAGAGAAGCCACCTTTTGAAATGCCACCACCATAAACACAAGCTCAGCACATGTTGATACATCTCCTTTCTTTTGAAACGATTGAACTGGGTGCAGTGTGCCACATTTGTTGGTTTTTCTTTTCAGAGATCAGCTCTGTTTGGACTTGAGGACTTGACTCATCATGACTCTCTTGTATTATAACCAGAAATTTCTCACATTAATAATACCGTGTGCCCCCTTTGTTCCTGGGGTTTGGAGACTAACACCCTCCTATAGCTGAAACCCACAAATACTTGAGACATGCTTTAAAATAATTTCTGACTGCCTAATTTAGCAGTTCAAACTCCAAATACACTTTAATACTCATAGTGGAAACCATCGTAGCACTACAGGAGAAGCTAACCTCCACAATCTTCCTGACTTCTGCTGCTGGGGATTCAGCTAGTCAGTGACAAGGAAAATGAATGGAGCTGCATTTTCTTTTGAATATATCAGATATTATCTACATTAAAAAAAAAAATCCGCAAACAGGCATGTTACCTGTAAATTATTCTGAGTTTTGCTCCCCAGAAAAATCTGCAAATACTAAACTACAAATAGGTTGGAGTCCACCTGAAGGATTTACTTTAATGTTGTTTCAATAGACTAAAGCAAAGTCATGGAATGAAGAGTGCGCCTGTTTTCAGGTGCTTAGTATTTTTTCGATTTTTCAGTGTAAGAAGCTGATACCAGCTGTTTCATTAGTCCAGCCATCTGCTCAAGTAGTCAGCTGCTTATGATCAGCTGTAGTGGGTGAACTAAGAGCAGCTGTCCAAACATCCAGATTTCTTTCTTTTAACACAATGAAAAGTGAAATGCTGGCAGAGCTTGGCAACTGGTGGGGGAAGGGAGACGCAAACACAAACACTGGGCCCAGACTGCTGTCTATAGAAATCCTAAATCCATGTCACTAAGTGACTTTAGTGAAAGTCAGTACATGAGTGACTTTCTCATTTAGTGAAAGTCACTAAATTATAAAACAGTCTGACAGTCTGACCTCCAACATCCTCAACTCCATCAGAAAGCAAATTTCTATGACGGCCTCAAATTTTGGAAGCAACTAGAACCAACAGTGAGCAACTACATGGTCTCCTGCTGCCGCTTCATCAGCTTCTGTGAAATGTGTCACAGTGACAGTCTTTCTGTTGCAGAAGCAGCAATTTCTCAGTGAAGGCCAAAGTTGGAGTTGACGTGGAGATGTGCTTTTTTTTTTGTCTAAAGTCATCCTGCAATTTAAGCAAACAAAACGGTAGCAATTCTGATAGTTCAACGTACAACGTAGTATTAGAGCCAGGCTAAAATAAAATAAAATTACAAGTACAAATTCATATTACGAGAATACAATGGTAATAATACAAGAAAAAAAAATTGTTACGAGAATAAAGTTGGAACAGTATGAGAATAGTCATAATATGAGGAAAAAAGTCATATTACCAGAATGAAGTCTTAATACAGACAAAACTTGTACAAACAATGAAGATGAAAAAAAAATTAAAACTGCTTTTTTCTTTTTTTTACGAGTTTCTTCTGGTAATATTCTTTATTTTACTAATATTATCTTTTATTCTCATAATATTTGTTGTTGTAATTTCATCAGATAAAAAAAATCTTAGTCTGGCCCTAAAACTTTGTTGTAAAAAGAGTCAAATTAAGCAAAATAACTTTTTTTTGTTTGTTTTTGCTATGTTTGTTACTTCAGTTTGTTGAAGTTTGTGTCGGTTTCTCTCTGGTTTCTCGCAGCATTCTCTCTGGAGGGATCAGAGCTGAGCTTTGCAGACCTTTTTCGCCTCTTGGCTTTTTGCTGCATCAGCAGGTGAGTTCCCATTGAGTCACCTCTCACTCAGCTCCACTGTTGAAACTCATTCAGCTGGAGATGGGACTCCATTGTTCTGTCCCATCTTGTCCTGCAACTGTCCAGTTAAACATGCTGAATGATGGGGGAGGGGAGGATGTTCAAAATACAATGGAAAAGTTTAAAGGTTTGCTGAAGTAATGGTCCAAAATCTTCATACGGTTGAAACCAGAAGTTTATGTACACCAAATAAAAAGACTAACACCTTTTTTCCTTGGTGGCTGAAGCTAAGTCAAGACCAAACTAACTCATTTTATGTCAGTTCTACAAAGTTCCTGGAGGTCCTCTAAGATCCGGGGCTTCAAACTCATTTTCGTTTTTGGCCAAATCAAGTTACTAAATTCTCTTAAAGGGCCTGTTGTGCCATAATGTATCGTTAAACCTGTTAAACTGTAATGAATTCTTAAAATTAAATATTATTGAAAATTTTTTCAGTCCCTCCAGAATTTCGCGATTGTTTTTGGGATTTTTCTTTTGCAATAAGAATCGGAGTGTTTGTGGTACTAATTTGGAAATGTTTGTGCTTATTTATGAAAGTAAATGGAAGTTTTTATTACTCGCTGTATATCAATCATGGAAATCAATTAAGGCTGAGGAAGATGTTTAGTGCAAGTGAGAGAGTTTTTGACAATTATTGAGAAAAATCTCCAATAAACTCCCAATTATGTATTAGTGCAAATAAGTGCAGGGATTTGTTGATTTTGCGTGAAAATCCACAATAATTCGCAAGAAGCTGGAGGGACTGATTGATATTATTTGGCTGGTATAATTTGGCAGTAAATTTTCAATGAGGTCAGTTGATTTGATTGAAAATATAATATTTAAGCAGGCTTAATGTTTTATTTAGAATCTAGGGCCATGTAACAAGCTGCCGCGGGCCAGATTCGGCCCACAGGCCTTGAGTTTGACACACGTGTCATAGATTAATCCTTATATTTTAAACATCACATCTCCTAACAAAGTTGTCTAAGTATGTTGGCTTGTTTATTTTTTTTTTAATTAAGGTATTAAAAAGCTCATTAAGTTGCATGTTAACTACAGTAATCTGATATGGTGCAATTCTTAGCCTAGTTAACTCAAGAAACTCAAAACCCTCCAAAATAAATTGTATTACATTGAAATTGTATGTACCCAGGCTCCCTCTATAAGCTCTCGGTAGCTTCTTTGGAAACCTGATTCACGCGCTTATTTTCTCATGATGCCATCTATTTTGTGAAGTACACCAGCTCCCAATGCAGCAAAACGGCTCCACAACATGATGCTGCCACTCTCATACTTCACAGATGGGATGGTGTTCTCAGGCTCTTTCAGACGTAGCGACGGCCATTATGACCAAACAGTTCTGCTTTAATTTGTTCACAAGACATGGCTCCAGAAATTAAGATCTTTTTCCCTGAATTATTTGCGAACTTACGTTTCTTTTGGAGTAATTGTTTCCTCCTCACAGAGTGTCAGCGTGGTACTTTTCACTTTGGACTTTGGACCAGAACCCATTCATCTGTGGGACAAAGAATCCGTCTACTTCCTGAGCGGCATGATGGTTGGACATTCCCATCATGTCCACACTCACGTATGATTGTTTGAACAGATGAACATGGAGCTTTCTAGCATCGGTAAACGAAACAGATTTGTGCAGCTGCAAAATGTTCTTCCTAATATCTTAGCTTGCTTCTTTTGACTTTCTTAACGTGTCAAACAAGAAACCATTGTGTTTCAGGTGTGGCCTTGAAGTGCATGAATAGGTGTGCCTCCAATCAACTCAAATGAGTCAGTTAACCTATCGGGAGTTTCCAAAACCGTGACATCATCATCATCCTGATTTTTCCTCATTCTTTAACAAGATGATAATTATTCTGTATGTATACTTCTGATTTTGACGACATTGATAAATGCATTTCTCTCATTTTTGTGGCATTTAGCAAGTAGAAATAATTTTGCTAATGCTAACTGACTAGAAGAGGTTGGTCTGATTTGGCTTGAAAAAATGAGATAAAAGAGGTGGATGTCTTTTTATTAAGTGTATGTAAATTTCTGGTTTCAGCTGTACATATAAAACATGAGCAGTTGAGCTTTAGAAGAAAGTAGAATACATCTTCTCCTCCAATAAAGCAGCAAAGATGCTCCTTTGTCTGCCCAGCTGAACCCTATGAAACCTAAAACCTACTTTCAGCCAACATACGAGACAACACGTATGTTACCTCCAGGTCTGTGTGAGAACAGAGGATAGGAAGAACGGTCGTATCACTCATCTCTTTCTAACTGGCCTCACAGAAAACCCTGTAGATTAGCCCAACACCAGCATCCACATCCATCCATCCATCCATCTGTCTGTCTGCTCTCCTGGTTGGTGTCCTGTCTGCACTTTCTCATTTTCTCCTGGTCTTTTGGCTGCTCTGTCTCAGGGATGTGCTGCCCTTCACGCTGAAGCTTCCAGAGGCCATCTCTTCTGCCAGAAGTTTTGCAGATCTTGAGAAGGCTGCTAAACTCGGAGCAGGTTTGTTCTTCTTTTTGGTTGCACTGTGTTAAAATCTGCAGAAAGACATACCTTGTCCTTTATTTGCATCTGTTCAATATTTAAACCGCTAAGGAGAAGATCAGCCGCACGGCTCACTGGTGTCACATGACTCGGCAGTTCCAGATCCTCTGGCTTCTGACCAAGCACCTGATCGTCATCCTGCAGGAAAGGAGGAGGGGCTCTGCTCACTTGGAATCATTTAAAAAAAAATTTACATCTGACACTGGCCAAGCTGTATAAGTGGCTAATTTTAACTTCATTCTGTGGGAAGAAAACAATGATTTATAGTGTTTAGGTGAGCAGTGTTTGTCCTCCACACCACTTCCCCTTTCCACAGCCACTCAGTGTCGTCTGGCTCTGCTGCAGTGACTCAGGCTTGAGTTTTTACAGGCGGCTGGAGCAAAGAGCGAGTCCCTTCAGAAACAACGAGGTACAGGGTTTCCCCCAGAAAACCTGCTCAGCCCTGTGGTGGCGGCACTACAGCAGTCCACCACCATGTTTTTTTTTTTGTTTGTTTGTTTTTTAGTTAAATTTATAAGGCATTAAGAGAAACAAAACAGATAAGTCAGTCAAACTTTATTAAACGCGTTCACAATAACTCTCAACATTTTTCAAACATAAATCAGCGTCTTCACAATAACTCAACATTTTTCAAACATAAATCATAAATAACCCTCTCTCATTAACTCTATAACATTTTTCAGTTATAACACAATACACTCACTTTTTCAGCTCATTCCTCGTCCACAAATCCCTCAAATTCTTCATCTTCAGTGTCCGAGTTAAACAGTTGGGCAGTTACAGCATCCAGCATGCGAGGATCCCTCTTGCCATCATCCGAGTCAGTGTCGTTGCTGTTACCTGGCAGTTTAGTGATGATTCCGGCCTTCGTGAAAACTCGGACCACAGTTGAAACTGATACCTTAGCCCAGGCATCCACGATCCATTGGCAGATGGTGGCGTATGTCGCCCGGCGTTGTCTCCCGGTCTTGGTGAATGTGTGTTCGCCTTCTGTCATCCACTGCTCCCATGCAGCTCGTAGTTTAACTTTGAATGCCCTGTTGACACCAATATCTAGCGGCTGGAGTTCTTTAGTTAATCCACCCGGAATGATGGCAAGCTCCGAATTAGTTTGCTTCACTTGGTTTTTGACAGAATCGGTGAGATGGGCACGCATGGAGTCACAGATCAATAGGGAGGAAGATTTGTGGAAAAAGCAACCGGGTCTTTTGACGTAAATTTCTCTCAGCCACTCACTCATCTTTTCCTCGTCCATCCAGCCCTTCGGGTTAGCTTTGATGATGACGCCGACTGGAAACGTTTCTTTTGGTAAAGTCTTTCTCTTGAAAATGACCATCGGTGGAAGTTTCTGGCCATTAGCCTGGCAACCGAGAACTACCGTGAAGGCCGACTTCTCATTCCCTGTGGTGCGTATAGACACCGTTCTGGTCCCTGTTTTCTCCACAGAGCGGTTCACTGGGATGTCGAAGGTGAGCGGAACTTCATCCATGTTGGTTATGTGTTCTGGCCGGATATTCTTTTCAGTTACCTTATTTTTGCAGTATGCGCGGAAAGTGTCCAGTTTTTCTTTGTAATCTTTTGGCAGTTGTTGGGATACGGTAGTTCGTGTGCGGATGGAGAGATTACGTCTTTTCATAAAACGAAAACACCAAGAAGGCCCAACTCGAAAGTCATTGATATCCATGTCCCGTGCTAACGTTGTTGCCTTCATTCCAATAGAGACTGTAGAGACGCTTCTACCTCCTGCTCTCTGTTCAATAACCCACTGTTCAATTTTGTCCTCTAACTGTGGCCATCTTGCCTTGTTCCCTCGGAAACTCTGTGTGGTCTTCTTTACTTGGCGCAGGTCATCTTCTTTCTTCCTCCACTTCCGTACCATTGACTCATTAATGTTGAATTGTCTTACAGCTTCTCTATTGCCATGTTCTATTGTGTGACAGATAGCCTTCAATTTGAAGTCCGCGTCATAAGCGTGTCTCCTCAGAGGTGCCATTTTTGGGATCCCTATACACACACTGTACCGGTAATATTATGGCGGTCGCGGAGTAATACATAGGCATACACAGTAGGCCTATGTATTAATCCGCGACGCACTACGGTGCTGTAGTGCACGTAGTACTACGTAGTGCACGTAGTACTACGCCGTAGAGCGCACAGTGAGCGCACTCGAAGCGAGTTAGTAAGCACAACCAGAATTAATCCATATATAAGACGCTCCGGATTATAAGGCGCACTGTCGTTTTTTGAGAAAATTAAAGGCTTTTAAGTGCGCCTTATAGTGCGGAAAATACGGTAATTTAAGATCAAGCCAATGGTCTTAAAACAAGCTAATTCAGGTCGGCAGCAGCTTAGGGCCCCCTCAGACTATCAGGACCCTCCCATAAACGCTTAAACGTTTACATAGACCATGGAACTGAAATTTTAACATTTGATTTGCAATTGGATTCTCTTTGCACTCTCCAGTATATTCCTCCTCAAGTTGCAGGTGAATCAGAACTCGACTGCAAACCCTTTCAATAATCACATCACTCCCTATCTGGGGCATCTTCTCTGGCTCCAAGTTAAATCTCGTATCATCGTCCAATTATTTCTACTCACTTTGAAAGCCTTTCACAGTTTTTCCACCCCCCAGTATCTGTTGAATCTCCTAGGAATCACATCAGATCAAACTCCCTCCTCCTCTCTGTTCTGTCCAGCTCTCCTCCATGGGGAGCAAAGAGTTAGTCACCTGGCTCATCAACTTGGGAATTTATTGCCCCCGATCTACAAAACATCACCATTCCATAGTGTTTCCATAGTTCAGAGTGATGTCAGTTCACCCACGGCGGCCATTTTGTTTGAGATGCATGTTTAAATCTGGTCTGAAAGTACATCTTTTTAGACTAGCCTATTTTTCTTAGCTTCACTGACATGCGTTTTTGCTGTTTGTTGTTCTTTAACTGTACAGCAACCTTGAGTGTCCTAATAGATGCTTTTAAATAAATGTATTTTTTATTTAATAGTTTAAAAATTATTCTAAATTTACTACCAATGTTTTTATAACACCGTGGATGTTTTTGTTTCCTACCAGCCAATCAATGAGTCAGTCGAGCTGAAAATTGATAAACTCCAGTCAGCTGCTGAGTTTGGCTGCATCTCTAATTATAAGTTTTTCTAATCTACATAATTACTGAGAATTCCTCCTATCCTTGGACCTGCCAGAGTATTCAGTGAGGAGCATTTTGTCCAGAAAACTTTCTGGAGTGCAGAGGGGTAGTAGTATCTTGAGCCCCAGATCGGTTATTTACCCTCAAGATTCTTTTACTTCCCGATTCTTCGATCACCGCTGTTGCGCCTCTCTCCTAACACCTTATTCTGCACCTTGCATGTGCATTTGCAAGCTAGTTAGGGTTTGTTTTACTGTGTGCATTTAGCATAACTGTCAAGAGGGATGTAGTCAGAGAGGGTGGAGGAAGTCTGCTCGTTTGCCAAAGCACAGGGACACTGCTTTACTGAGAGGGGGAGGAAGGGAGGCGGGGACTGTGGGCTGAAGTTCCACCCACACTCTCATTACACCAAATGAATCATTGTACCGGCTGAGGCAGAAACCAGAGGAGTTTCAGCCTTTGGAGACACAACAGTGTCCTCTTACCACAGGGAATATTACATCAGCAGCTCGCCTGGGTCCTACAGTTCAGGAAGTCACTGTAAGTATTGTCTCCTGGAGCAGCTCTGTATCTGGCACGTCTGTTCCTCATGAACTCGTCTTTCCTCTGCTGCCACTCAGGCTGGAGACGCTGCGTGGCGTGACTCAGACAGCGAAGGCTGTAATCAAGCTTTGTGTTGCCTGTTTTTTTCCCCCTCTTGTTTCCTTCGATAAGAGACCTTGCAAGGCTTTTCTTTTTGCTTTTACTGACATCTTTCTGTCAGACATGTCCGACAGTTTGCTTTTCAACTATTGGTAGAGCTATTGTTTAGTTTGAGTGAACATTTCTGAAAGATTACCCGACATAGAAAATGTAAATAAAAGTGGCATTCATCCACTTTGTGATTGCCAAGTCTAAAGTTGCCTTCTATAAAGCTCACAAAGTATTTCTAAATGTTACAAATTTTTTTTAAAAGCTGTGATTTGTTTTTGTTTATAGAAGCTGTTTATGCACATGTGTGAAGCGCACACTGGTGTCACAACAAAGTTGGCAGCACTGAAATGACATATTTCGTGGTTTGGAGGGATTGGACAAACTCAAAAGATTTGATGTTTTAAATTGTTGCTTTTCCAACTTCAATAGTAGTGCTGCAGATCCTATGTTAGCCTGAGATTTTGTTTGAAGTGTTAAATATTTTTTTTTATTCTTCTCCTCCACTAAAGACAAATAATTGTACAACCATTACAACTGTAAGAGAAAAATCAATGTGTCTCTTGTTATAAAACTTGGTTACTTTTAAGTTTCGGCATGCCAGGTACTACTTTAATTTCTCCTATTAATGTAGTGCCATTCACACAAGTATCTATTTGAAACAACACCAATATTAGATCCAGAGGTGGTACATGTTGCTTCAACATTTCTCAGATCACTTGTATTTTTAGTTCATGTGCGTTTGCACAAACTGGGGGACAGAAACCTATAGCTGCGTAGGCAAAGTGGCTCTTTGGACTTTCTGCATTGGCTCTGAAGAACTTCAGCAAATAATGAGCAAAAAAACCAAACAATGTTTTTAATTATAGCTTTGATAACACATGCAGGTTTTAGCAGTGACTCATTGAATGATTGCAGTTCATTTCTAGAACAGAATGACACTGAAAGTGAGTAATAGTTTTTAGATCTATTTTTCGTCAGTAATTTGGAAACTGATCATTTTCTAATGTAAACCTCCCATTAAAGAGAATCTTTAATGGGATGAGGAATTCTTTAAAGAATTCCTCATTCTTTAATTTAGAATTTAAAATGGAAATAAAATTGCAGTTCTTTAAATATGAAATCTTATTTTCTACAGTAGATATTTATGAAAAGTTTTATCAGAATTTGTTTTTTTAATAGCAATACAAGTTGGTGGTTCAGTGCTGGAGTGACTTGTCTTGATCTCTAAGCATCTACTGTCCTAAAGTCTCTTGACAAAGTAACGGCATTAAGTGACACTGTTTAGTGTCTACAAGTGGACATAACAGACGAAGTACATTCTCAAAGACTGTCTATGTGTCCAGATGTTGGGCACGAACTAACAGAGAGTACCTTAAACGTAAAGTGACACATCTTCTCCTTTTGTTGTGCAGGCTTCTGGGACTGTAAGTTGTGCAGGAGATCAGTATCCGCATCTCTGCCAAAGACGGCAGGTCCTGATAGACCACCTCCACCTGCTCTGAGACTTCTCTCCTGCCCAACTACCCCTACATGTCCCGAGCTCCGAATTCGCAGCCCCACTCAGCTGGACTGTTGCCTGCCTAACGGCGCGCTGTGCTTCATCAACCCCCTTTTTATAAAGGTTTATCAGCCAGATGGTGGCAACCAGGTCAGCTCTGCCAGAACTTTAAACCAGTTACTTAGAGATGAGTCCAACAACAATATAAGTCCCACCAATAGGAGCGAGAGAAGCTCGTGTTTGGAAAGACCTCAGGCGTACAGCTCAGACCTCGGTGACGAGAGCCAGCGACCTCAAGAGAACTTAGGGAGTATAACCACAAGTCCATGCAGTAAAGGACAAACTGGTAGCAGCCAGGCCTTGGGTGTCTCTTCATCCCCTCCTGCTCGACCGCCACCCCCCCGTCTTCCCAAACACCTGCCTGCGCCTCCTATCCAACAGCAAAGCATGCCAGAAAAAGTCGCCTGGATTAATATTCCGAAGGAGGAAGAGAAGGAGAAGAGCAGCAACCTCTTTTCACGCCTCAGCTCCTCATTGAGCATCAGTCCATCGTCCTCGCCTCCGAAGAGACTTAGCATCAGCTCCCCAATATCCATTCCCCGGCGAACCCTGCCCCTCTCTCTGACGGCTTTCTCCTCCTCTCCACGTCGATCCAAAGCATCTCCTTCATCCAGTCATGAGGATGCTCAGTGCCATCTGGCGCTGGAGGAACAGACGATTGAGAAGGCCATCCTAAGGACCAAACTGTCAAAGCAAAAGTCAGTCCAGTCTACAGGCCAGGGCGCCTCCAGTGCTTCAGAGCCTTCGGTGATGACAGGAAGCAAGCTTTCAGAAGTCACACCTGGAGAAGCATCTCAGGAGGACTGTACCGATGGGGGCCAACGACTGAGTGACATGAGCCTCTCTACAGATTCCTCGGATTCCCTAGATTACTCCCAGTCCTCTGCCTTCTTCATTCCTCCACTGCATGACCCCAGCCCCCCCACTGTCGCTGATTTCAACACCCATCTCCCCCTCTCCATCCCACCATCCCACTTACGTTACAGCAGCATAAATATAGACGACGACGTTGATGACGATGACGATGAAGAAGAAGAACCTGACTACGGCGTTAGCCTCGAGAGTGAGCAAGACCAAGATCTTACTATGCTCCCACCCGGGGTCCACACAAAGCGGCGCCCCAGTGCCAGCGCCTTGGTCCTGCAGAAAGCCCTGCAGGGAAAATTTCGGAAGATGAGCGGCGTCTTCAACTCGCTGCTGACGCCAGAGAAGAGGGCGATCCGCAAAGTCCTGGAGATGTCCAAGGATAAGAACTCATACTTTGGCTCCCTGGTGCAGGACTATCTGAGCTACATGGGGGAGGGCGCTGGCGCCCAGGCCTGGCAGGGCTACACCTCAGGACTCGAGCTGCTTCAGACCATCCGCCAGTTTATCACTCAGATGAAGAGCTATCTGCGACAAACCTCCGAGATGGAGCCACCGATTGAGAGCCTCATTCCTGAAGATCAGATTGGTAAGTTTGGAATGAAATCCTTCCTCCTACTTTAAAAGTATTTCTGTCTCACCAAACTAGTCATCCAGCAGTCGCTTAAAACATTAATAACTACACCTCTTGCACAACACATTCAGTTATAGAAAGGAACTTTGGTTCACCTCTGCAAGATTCCTGCTGACAATACTGCTCACATTTCTGCTCCGTAAGCCTTGTGACCTCATGGTCATCTCCTCTTAGGAGGCTGTGCAAGAAATTTCTGTCCAGCTTTTTAAAAAATTGGGTAATTATTTTTGGGAAGGGTGAATGACGTCCATATCAATGGAGAAATCACAGTATTGTGGAAACATATGAATGCAGATGCAGCAGTTTCACATCTCTATTTTGTAAAAAGCATAAAAATATTTTTTTCTAATCTGCTTGATGTGTGAGTTGGTGGGTTAATGGTGTGTTTTTGTTGAAAACATGCAGCTCTTTGTGTATGTGATTAGGTTAATAAATGTTTGAGCTTGGTGATTTATAAAAAAAAAGCATGATTTTCCTTTTAATAACAGCTGGCCTTGTAGGTACAGACACACACTTCACTCTCACACCTGCACATACCCACACCTGAATATGCACTTGCACATGCACCTGCACATACTCACCCACATACATGCCTACACACACACCTCATTTACACCTGCATACACCTCACTCACACATGCACACACACCCTTGCCAGAAGAGCAGTCAGAGAACTTTGGCCCAGGACCCAGTGACTGTAACAGACTGGAACAGAACAACATGCAGATGAAGAGAATAAAGACAGTTCTCTTTCAGGGCGAACAGAGCAGGTTAGCTTGTTCAAACACATCAACAATGTTCTGCAGTCAGCAAAGTCATAAACAGATGAAAATTAGTATTTTTACTAGAGTCACAGATAAACGCTGTGCTGCTGACATTTGGACTTTTTAGATTCACATACACCTTTACTGTAGCACTGTAGTCTCTGAAAACAATAGAATGCTTCCTTTTTAAAGTCTAAGCAAAGGCATAAAGTCCCTAAACAAAGGTTCAAGTCAAAGCTGATTCTGGGGGGAAAAAGACAAACAAAAAAAACTAGATCCATTTTCTGCATGCTCCCATACCTGCTGTTGAAAATGAATGATCCAGTGAGTTCAGGCTAAACCAAAAAAAGAAAAAAAACAAAAACCTGACGATCAAAATCAACTTGATTTTGATCGTCAGGCCCTCAGATGAACCTCCAGGAAAACATTTGACCACTGAAGTCCATAAATTCACCTGCTCACTGCAGCAACAACAACAACAACAACAAAAGGTAGAAACCAGAAAAGTAAGAATCCTGCAGTCAACAACTCTTCTCAGGACAGATTCATTTCAGACGTGAACTAAACTGTCTGGATTATATTCCTGTGGGGATTCATACGACTGGGATCGGATTTAAAATGTGGAATTATTAAACTCTAAAACAAAATTCTGGTTTTTTTCAGTGACGTTCATGAAGCTTCTGTCAGACCTTTCCGTTCCGTGTATGAAGAAAGGGTTAAACTGGGATGTGTGTGTGTGTTTCATCATGTTGGTATGCAGCTTGTCCGTTTTCTGAATGCTCTTGTTTTTTCTGCAGCACTGTTTAGTTTCAGGGCAAAATTGCCCAGTATTTTCCTGCGGCACCCTCAGAGAGCCGCTTCTGTTTGGCTCAAAGGCCGGCTGCCCCAGATGCATCTGGATGGCCCGCCTCCAAGTCGTGCAGACGAGTACGTCAGACTGCGGCTCCTTTTATAGTAGCTGTCCAATCAGAGGTGGAAGATTAGAGGCAGGCCCCTACACAGGGGTTGCTCTGTTTCTGCCGTCATTGTCTCTTCTGATGAAATATAAAATGAAAGAGGGATGTGATCCTCGGAAGGATGAAGAACAATAAACCTCAATTTACTCATTTAGCAACATACAGAGATCAACATGCACTCAATCAAAGAAACATTCTGTTTCCGTGGTACGGACCAAGGAGCCAGGAAGTAAACAATCTCTTATCAGTTAGAAAATTGGTCTCAAACTGCAATCATTGAGGGCCAGAGTCCTCCAACTTTTAGATGTGTCCGTTGTCTCACACACTTGAATTAAATAATGAAACTGCCTCACTAGCATGCAGTCGAGTTCTACAGGAGCGCTGCCAAAGAGCTGATGTTGGAGTCAGGTGTGCTCCTGCAACATTTAGAAGTAGCTCAACAGTTTGAGACCACTGTGCTAGAGGATAGATGTGCATTACCTGCTGTGTCTTTGCCATAGATGTGAGCGTCCGCACATGGAGCTGATCAAAACAACCTTCTGGATTAAAAGTGGTGAAATTGCTGCTCATCCCCACACCTGCTCAGCTAGGAAAGGATCTCAGAATCTAATTGGTCATGACGTTCCTATGGAAGCCGAAAGCACTGAACCTTGCTTCAAACTGGGAAATAGCACAGGACTATGGCTGTTTTTTGCAGCACATCCCTGCTTCCTCCAGACTGAATCAGGTGACTGCTGGGGTCCACTTAAAACCGGATGTGTAAGGGACGCAGAAGCACAAAAACTTTGGACTTAACACTGTGCTGTGGGGGTCTCCTTTTTCAGAAATGACCAGAAGTCAGCCTGGGCCTGTCGCAATAATCAATAAATCAGTTAATCGCATGAATAAATAAAACAAACTCAATAATTTATAATTTCATGATTTATCGTTTTTCTCTTTCTACCAAAAACTGGATCATAAAAGTCTTCAGTCTGGACTTTTTGGTCTCAACTAAGCCTTTTTTTAGAAGCATAAATTTGTTTCCTGAGACTTAGTAATTAATTTTATTTGTTGTTTCTGAAGTTTTGTTTGTTTATTTTGGATATTTAAAATGTCTTCCAGTTCCAGTGTTAAATGTTCATTGGAATTTAAAGCTTATTGATCTTTGGGAACATGTTCCTGCATTATAATTCCATTATTACCATTATATTACTGGCAAACTGTCTCAAAACAACAATATTATCAGTTATCGCGATAACGTCTGGGACGATTAATCATCCAGAAACATTGGTTGTTGTGACAGGCCTAATCAGAGGGAAGGAAGACATTGCGCTGAGGTACCACTGTACCTGTACCTGGTTCTTTCAGTCCTTCTAGTTTGTTCCTTTAAATTTTTACCAGAATTAAAGACTGATCCGCTCTTACAGCCTTGATCACTGCATACAAACCCATCAATGACGCAAATAATAATAAAAAAATAATTAAAACAGTGTCAGTAAAATATCTATCTATAAAATATGGCAACTATGATTCTTTAGTTGTTTGGCAAAGATCCCAGAAACAACAACAGCAGGCTTACTGGAACAATGCACTTGGCCCATATAAGAAATATCCCAGTGTTTGGGAATCTCTTTTGATGCCTCATGTGTTGTGAGTTTCAGAACTGGATTTGTTGGGCCATTGAGTAGATAAGCTAGCAGGAAGAGACATGTTTCCAGTAAACCAAACCTGTGAAAGTCACACCCTAAAATACTTCTACTAGCTGGTAAGGTCAGGTATGAGCGGCAATAAAACCAGCTTTACTCCTTATCAGTCCCGGCAGGCAGTAAAAACGTCCCGCTCACCCAGAGCTCCCAGCCAATGTGGAGTAGTGAAATGAGGAAGTGAAAACGGCCCGCTAGCACGGGTGTGTTTTCTGCAGGCTTGTTGGCGATCGCTGTGCGCTCAGAGGGTGCTGCGGAGAGTTTCCGAAGCTAACGCTGACACAGACTCTGTGGATGGCAGATGCTGGATGTGGTCCAGCTGAAGTGGAAAGTAAAGTCAAGCTGAGAGGTTACAGATGTGTTGAGCCAGAATAACTGCTGAGCTCACTGTTTTCTAAAGGAGAGTCAGCAGCTCACTCTCAGACTGCGCTCACACATGGTCCTTGTTCAGCAGGCCAGTAGAGGTTTGGCCTCCAGTTATCCATCTCCTCAGTCTTGTGTTGGCCGATTGTGACCCTGTCTCTGCAACCATCGCATGTCCACTGTACACACTGCGTGTATTGCATTGGAGTTGTCAGCAATCTTACCTGCAGCACACAAACTTAGTCGAAGCAATGTTGGTATGAAAAACAGGGAAGGAATTTTCACGAGGGAGTCGAGCTAAGAGGCCTGTTTGCGAGCCAGAGTTCTTCATGTTCTGGCAATTTACTGAGAGCACACAATGTATCTCAAGTTGAGCTTCCAGAAATGTCTGACGAATCAACATTGAAATAACACAATTAAGGAAGTAAGCTGTTCTTTCCCATAAACTTTTCCTAAACCTTGTACCCAGTTTTTCGGGCTGGTATGTTGTTTTTCTCTGAAATATCTTGCGATGCATCCAAGTCTAAATAAATAAATATATACATATTTATTTTTAGTTTGTTCCTTTAACAAACTTTAAGGGTAAAAAAGTATAAAGTTGTGTTTTTCTCCAAATACAAAGTTGTTTGGGAAAAAAATGCATCAGTAGTATTAGTCTTTAGGGGTTACTTGATGTCACAATATATATATTTTTTTACCTGCAAGAGTCCTCTACAGTAGAAGGAGGGACTAGGTTGGTCGCCATGCGTTTCTGTCTGTCTGCCATATTGGATTTAACACATATTTTATTGCACTTGCAGTGGATGGACAGTAACTGATGGTGTATTGTGTGATGCACAAGAAAAAGGCTTTTAGATAGCTGCCCACTGTAGTGACTGCTACACACGTAAGGGTTGTTAAACTAGAACCTGTGAAGTGATTTGAAAGTGATTAGTTCACTCTGGCGGAGTAAAGACCCAGCTGTGTCTCCCCTCCTCAGACAGAGTCCTGGAAAAGGCCATGCTGAAGTGCGTTCTGAAGCCCCTGAAGCTGCCTATCAGCGCAGCGCTAAAGGAATTCCAGGTGCGCAGCGGCAGCTGGCAGGAGCTGAGAGAGAACCTGTCGTTGGCCAAGGCCCGGCGACCTCAGGAGATGGGCGTGGCCGACGCTCTGCCTCCCGACCCCGTGGCCATAGAAAAGATCAGGCAGAAGTTCCAGACCATGTGTAAGCTGTACTCCCCAGAGAAGAAAGTCTGCATGCTGCTAAGAGTCTGCAAGCTAATTTACACCATCATGGAAGACAATTCAGGTAGAGATCTGTGAGGCAAACAGTTTTCCAACACCTAACACACCCGGTATGATGAAGCACGTCCATCCCTTTGTTTCAGGTCGTTTGTATGGAGCCGATGACTTCCTCCCCATGCTGACCTATGTGCTGGCCCAGTGTGACATGCCTGAGCTGGACAATGAGATCCTGTACATGATGGAGCTGCTGGACCCTTCGCTGCTGCATGGGGAAGGTACCGGTCCAACACTTTCCCTCCTTTAAAATTACATTCTGTTTCTCCTCAGATGGCTGTTACCGTCGTTTCTCTGTGTCCAGGTGGTTACTATCTGACCAGCGCCTATGGAGCCATGTCACTGGTTAAGAACTTCCAGGAGGATCAGGCAGCCAGGGTGCTGAGCTCCGAAACCAGAGACACGCTACACCAGTGGCACCGGCGACGTACCACCCAGCGTTCTTCGCCTTCTGTCGATGACTTCCAGGTGAGCATTCACTAACAAACTAACTTACCAGACAGACCTCGGAGAGGTGATCTTGATGATGATGAGTGGTGTCCTGTTTGTCTCTCAGAACTACCTGCGTGTGGCACTGCAGGAGCTGGACAGCGGATGCACGGCTAAGACTCTGCCAGTGCGACCGTACACCACGGTGGAGGAATTGTGCCAGCTGTGCGCCCTGAAGTTTAAGGTGTCGGACCCCAAGAACTACGGCCTGTTCCTGCAGATGGAGGGCAGCAGCCAGCAGCTGGCAGCAGACACCCACCCTCAGAAGATCAAAGCTGAGCTTCACAGCCGCCCACAGCCGGTTCCCTTCCACTTTGTCTACCGCCATTTGGCCAAAAGCGGCACGTTGTCAGCATCTCTCCCCAGCACCCCGGCTGTCCTCAGTTGTCTTGCCGTGGCCCCTGATCCCCAGGCCAACCTAAGCCTCCAGAGCACGGACCCTCAGGCCCTCGGCGGCGGCTCCATCTCTGTATGATCACGGAGGAACACCCTCAGACCATGGTCCCCAACAAACATGCGCCGGCCGGATGTCGAAACAATCCTAGTGGGCAAAACAGCGTCTCGTGCCAGTCTTCACAGAGCCTGACTTCTCCTTTCAGGCGACACATCTGTCTCAACCAACATCCCCTCGCTGTCAGACAGACCCGGCCGACAGAGGAAAAACACGCTGTTATTTTTACTTCCTCCAGATTCGGTATCCGAGCAGCTGAAAGGGACAGAAAGCAATCTGTCCTCATTTACACTTCCAATCATTCGGTGTATGTGTACATAAATAACCTGGGTACCATTTACTTTTAACAGTTGCAGGTCATCTGTTACTTTATTGCTTTTAATGGGTAAACTTTTAGATTGTCTATGAAAACAGATTTAGTGACACCTAGAGGTCATTAATATACATAACAAATTTCCTGTTATTCTTCAGGAATGCATCTTCTCGTGCCTCCCAAGCCTCCCAATCAGATCCGCTTTGATCAAATGTAAATTAATCTGATGCTTCCGATCACCCTAACACTCATTCATACGTCGTTGACCTTTGGAATATGACGTCCATTCTCTCGATCCAATAGAATAGTGTTAATATAGTGAAATCTTTGTGTTTAAGTTTAAAATTAAGAAGCAGGTATTCGCTGTTTAATCCTTGTGATATGAGCTGGTGTCATATTTTCTATTCACACTGATATGTGACAGAGGAACTGCTGTGATTTGTTTGCTTGTGTGGCCTTTATAGCTGGTCTAAAGTGCCACACTTTGCAATGCGCTGCAAGGGAAGGGTGCAGGTTGTTTAGAGGAGAGCGAAAACGATTGAGATCTTGCGAGTTCCACGCAGAGGAAACGATCAAGGAGTGGTCAGCGCAGACGGAAAGGAAGAAAAGTGAGAGCCGTTGCAGGAAGTTGGGTAGCGTTGTGTCAGTCGGGGAGACGAGCGTTCTCCTGGCATGTTGTTGTTAGGAGCTGTTGTATTTATGTCTGTGCTGGGATCTTTCACAGATAGCTTCCTATCCTCAATATTTTTTATGTTAAATTGTCACGAGACACTTTTCCTGCCTGTCATGTATCTGTATGAGAAATATTTTCTTCTGCACTTAATAAACATTGAATCTGGAAGCATGTCTGGCTACAGTTTGTACAAAAGTCCATTGTTAGCAGGGCCGGCCCCACCAAGCAGAGGTAAGCCTCTGCTTGGCGCCCCCACGCCACCAGGGGGCCCCCAAGAGCAATGAACTAGCATGATAGAAAAAATATATTTAAAATAATATTGAATAATACAAACTAAATACTATTACTATGTTGATTTTTTACAGATAATGATTAATCTCTTCCTGTTGAAGGCTGCTGCCTCTGTTGGGGAAATATAAAATATTAAATTGAGTGTTTATCAGACCTTCAAAATAGTTCAAATAAAATGACACACTTAAAAATCACAGCATTTTAAAATCCAGATATATGTATATATTTTTTTGTTACTCCTGTAAAGTTGAGATGAATAGTCATAATAGTACTTGTATAATGTATGCTAAGTACAGATGACGGTAATGATAGCAGCTAACTTACACAGAGTAGTTTAGGAATTATAAATCATCTGGTGTTGGTAAGGGGCTCTCCAGGAAAAGCTGCTTAGGGGCCCAAAAAGGGTTGGGCCGGCCCTGATCATCAGTCTTTATGAAAACCTGTCCATTTCATCTTCGTTTATTTACATAGACTAAAGACAACGATTCACAATGAATGTTGTCTCAAGTAATTAAAAAAAAATCATTTATTCAGCTTAATCCCACCATGTAGACAGATTTACAGCACAGTACATCTATTCCAATTCAGCTTATTTGTAACGAGCAAAACAGTGAACAGTGTGTTATGCTCAGCTCAATATTCAAGTTACTCTAAGGTCCAGTCCCAAAACTCTCACACCTGCATTGTGTCCTTCAAAAACCAAATAAAACATGCAATCAGTGAAGGGTTCTTAAATTATCTAAGAGTTTGTTTTTTCTGCTTCATTGTGATTGAAAATTGCTTATTGCTTCTGAAATCATTAGATAAGAAGGTTCTTTTAGCCCATCCCAAAAAATGTTCATAAAAATCAGTTGGGTATTTATTTAACAATAAACTTTCCACTGCTTTGCTCAGTTCACAAAGATTAATATCTGCATCGCATAACTGAGAGAAATCATTGTCGATAAATTACATGGTGTATTAAATCGAAGGTTTCAGAGTCATTAGAGAAGGTTGAGTATAGGATACAACTTTGCTTGCAATTTCAGACGGGTTAGTTGTAATCTGTCCATTTACAACTAAAGTCTTAATAGAGTTACTTTTGTGACTCCTTTTTCTAAGCCACAAAAGTAGGGGCAGCTTCTTTCCCTCTCTACCCATTTATCTGTGAACTGTAGTTAATGAAAAGGAACACAAGAGGGCGCCAAGAAAGAGTCTGTCTGAAACTGAGTGGTCGTTCCTCCCAAAACCTTTAATGCAGCTCATTAAATTAGAAAATCCTCAACTGTATTTTAAATCAGCATTGAAATACTGATTCAAAATTAATTCACGTCAACATTGAAAGTTGAATTAAATTAATTATTACATCAGAACATTAAATATTACATCAGTGAAATAAAACCCCCCCCAATATTTTAATCCAGAAATGTGGACTTAAACCAAATAAACCAGAGGAAAGTATAAAGTCAGCATGAAGTGATCTAAAATGTCTGCCAGATGACTGACTCTGACTTTGGTCCAGATGACACAGTCCCCCAAATCTTCACTGACTGAAGTTTCACTGTGGACTCTCCACTCTTACTCCAGACTCTGGAACCTCAATTTGCAAGTGAAATACAAACTTTGCTTCCATCTTGAACTGTATCTGGTTCAGGAGTCACACGGTGATAATGGTAGTCCATTATCCTGGACCCGGCTCTATGTGTGTGGTGAATCTCACAGTTTTTGCCCAGTTGCTTTGGCGCATTTCTCAAATCATTTTCGACATCTGCCAAACGGTAAATGCGTTTCTAAAAACATTTTGTGCGAGTAGCCATACAGTATGACTTACCTAGAGAACCCAATTTCTTTCTGAAAATCCTTTGTTCAGCTGTCAAAATTAAATATTAGTATCAGTGAAGATGTCAGTACTTCAGAATGTCAAGTACTTGTTTCATTGTGTTCAGGCAAGACAGTGAAAATTGCTTAGTCGTGTTGTCAGTACAGCGGCAAACTCTCAAAGGATATTTTGATGTAAACTACGTGGCCAAACCTTGGATGACAAGAACTGTAAATTGTAACGGTGGGAGATGAATGACAAGAAACTGGACAAGAGTCGCATTTATGCTCTTAATGTAATATATTGACAGACCGTGTCATTGTGGGACAGAAAGGAAAAGACAGCACTGCACAGAACAGCTTTGACCACATCCCTGTCCTTCTATTGATAGAAGTATATCATGTTGAACTCTGGCAGTATGCTTTGCTTGTTGATGGTTCATGAGATGTATACCATCTATTTCAGAAAACCAGTTGATCGTTGGTTGATCTAAAGGTTCACATATTTGCCTTTGCTCGAGCAAGTCAGGATTCATCTTGGAGCAATTTCTCAGTTCTGTACAAATTTAGAAAAAAAGTAATGGAAACGTGTAGAAATATGATTGGCAAGTTATTGGAGCATTTAGCACGTTAAGACCTATAGAATGAAATTACGTTCAAACCGTTGTGGAGGTCGAGATCGTTCAACAAAGATCTGGATAAAACATTTTGGTCTACATGACAAAAGCAATAGAAAATGTAGGAAAAAGCAGAGAATTGTTCATAAAACTGCTATTTTGACATGCACAAGTGACAAATTGATTTGTAGATCGAACGAGTGCTTTTGAGAATTTAGATTCTGTTTTGAGAAACGCACCAAAGCGACTGAGAAAAATTGTAATGTTCCGACTTTCCATTTCCTGTGACTCTGCCCTGATGTCTTCTCAAAGCTGCAGTTTTGAGGAGTTTAGTGCAGCTTTGCGCTAAACTTGTTTCTTCCACTCAACAATCATTCACATGCCTGGAAACAGCACTCAGTGACCTGCCAGTGACCTTCTTAAGCAGCAACCTTTTTAAGACCATCCCATCTGACATTTACGTACATGAGCTACTTGGTCTCGGCAAATAAGCATCTCCTGAACCTCGGTTTTCACTGCAGCTTTATTCACGAAACTCTAAGGTGTTCAAGACACCACTATTGATTAGTCTGACAAACACTTGCAACAAACAGAGTGTACTCTTCAATCAAAGACAACTTTATTGATGCAAAATGGTTTCTGAAATTATATTTGAGACATTTAAACACAAAATATTCAGTTTTGTTAAATCCATGTATGTGGTAAGAGGTACTACCTCCGATATACGAATCATGTCTTCAGCAAACACTCACAGTCGTTCATCACAACCTGGAGCTAAAAAAGAGCAAGCAACCATCAGGAACTCAAACTACATCCAGTGCTCTCTCTAACACCATTTGACTCTCATTTCAAAGGACATTAAGATTTTCTATAGATAATTTGACACAGCGAAATATCTCCATGCATGTAATCAAAAAAAATAAAATAAAATAAAAAAAAATAAGAGAAAGAAAACAAAAAAACAACTTAAAAACAGCGCTTCAAGCACATAAAAACAAGGGGGGAATACAAGGGATACCTAGAATCTATGAAAATATATTCCCACACATATACACCTTCAGACAAAAATATATGCATATATATAAATACATTTACACATAAATTTACACGTATTTACATAATCAGTGTATCACCAATGTGAATAGTACAAACTATATAAAAATCTTCTTAAAAAGGTACCTGGTATCACGATGGGAGCGTCCGAGGGGATTTGGCTGATTTCAGACACACAAAAGTGCAGAGCAGTGACGGCCTCCACACTAAGGCTGCGTTCACACCTGAAGTGACCCAATTCTGATTTTTCGTCAAATCGGATTTATTTATTTTTTGCCGTGGTCGTTCACACTTCCAAATATAGCGACCTCTATGTGTTTTCCAGTGTGAAGGGGCAAACGACCTGAAAGTGTCCTGCATGCGCAGTAGAGGGCGCAGTAACGTCACACAGAGCGCGTGCTCAATGTTTTGCCAACCGCCATAAAGAAGAAGAAGAAGTAAAGGTGGATGCTAACAGTGGAGCATAGCTTACTCATTTGAAGTTGTTCTCCGACCGGAGCCAGAATGTTAACAACTTAATCCTCATTATAGTCCGTCATGGTTGTTGCTGCGTATCAGGATGCAGAATAGTGACGTTTGTTGAGGTTCAGTGACGTTCAGGTCAGATGAATGCGACCTGGACGTTAGGTCACATTTGAATTGGATACGTATCGGCTATCCGGGTCACATTCTAAAAAAATCCAACCTGTGTTGATCAGACTTTCATAAAAAGGTCAGATAGAGGTCGCATTATGTCAAAATAAAAAAATCAGAATTGGGTCACTTCAGGCTGCAGTGTGAACGCAGCCACAGTGTGGGAGCCGAAACTGCTCTGGATTTTTCTATGCCTTCATCAGGAGTAGATGTTGGCAGTGACTAGCAAACACAACAAACCCTACACACACGGAACAGAGAAGGATTGGTAAAGTGCATGCTGCAGCTGATCTTAGATACATATGATAAAGAAAAACATGGTAATCACTATAATGCAGTTGCTGTTCCAGATATCTCCTGACACTGAGAAAATACTGTGTAGCACAGACACAGATTGCTCCGTTAACTATGAGCTCTGTCAAAGCACTATAAGTTTCCAGAATTTAAATATATCAAATAAAATAAATAATAAAAAAAGGAGACATTTGATTGCACATACAAGCTTTTTGGGGCAGTTTCACACAGGATGGTAGACCGTACCATATGTAGCGTATCAGCGTTTTGGATGGGTTGCAGAGGAGTCATGGAAGAATATGCAGAGGATCAGTGATGCGCCAAAGCTACACACATCAGTGAGGCTTGGTCCTGAGCGCCCTGTGAGAAACATGGCATCAAGGTTGTGCTAATCATGGTGACATCTTTAAGTGTGGAGGGCATCCCGATGCAACAAGAGTCAGGGCGGTTTGGTGGAATAGCTACGGTTCTGACACATAAGAGTAAGGTGGAGGTCGAGGAATGGGACGATGGAGAACAGCTGGGGAAATCAGGGTGGCCAGTAAAAGACAGTGAAGGCATCGCTGATAGTTTTCTAAATTTGATCCAAACCACCACGATCCTTAAGAGTCACACAAATAGAGATCAGCTGGTGGCTGGTACTGGATGTTTTTTTCAATTTGACCAAACTCCAACCTGTTCCAGGTGGAGATGACAAACAACATGCTTCAGTGTATATACTGTCAGTGAGGGACGAAAACTCAAAGTTAGCACTTTTCCCTATCAGCAAGATGTTTGACAAGGAAATCAGAGGAAGCACAAAGACATGACAATATTAAATATTCTATTATATATACAAAAACATTAGAGAGATTGAGACTCACCGTCAATTGAGCAAAAATAAAACTCAAAGTTATTTATGGACCATTAAGATGTGAGTCAATGAAATTTTCTCTAGATTTTAACAAACAAAGCCGTCCTTGACTAACGAAGGCTTAAATCATCTTTTGGCAATGGAGAGGTGGCATTCCACCCCCTTTTTTACAAAAATAACTTAGGCCATTATTTAATGAAGGTGACGATTTGTATTTGGAACTCGGTTATTCTTTACTTTCTAACTGGACTTCCTACTGGTAAAGTGGGAGAAACTCTGACTACCCCCAGTTACGACTTGAAAGACCCACTTTGCATTTCGATATGGCCGATCCTCGCGTCAACAATTGTATTTCACAAAACTAGGAATGTTTACATGCAGCACTTGCAACTCTAAGCTGAACAAATTAAAAGTGGTGTTTGCTTAAAATGATGTTCAGAGGTTCTGCGAACGTCTATGTGCTTGGCAACACCGAAGTCCCGACTTCTCTATGTGAACTGGGTTTGCGGGTGACGTCAATCGCAGTAACGAGTTCTGACTTCAGAGGTAACTGGAATGCAGCGCTAGTCCACTTTTAGACCCCACAGTTTACGTTGCTCTAAATCTATCAAGAGACAGATCATAGCAAGAAGATAAATAACAGTTTCTCATGAGTACAGTTGCACAAGCTGCATAGTAAATGCATCTAGGATTGCTTTAGGATACACGTAGTTAAGGTTTGGTGCAATCAATATTGCATGCTACCTCTATACCTCAAGGTGTAAGAGTTTTCTCTCAACACGAACACTTTGATAACTTATTTTCCCAAAATACTCATGTAATCGTTGATGTAACCAAACAGAAGTGGGAAGACAGTTGAACAAGTACCAATGTTTCTCTGTTTAACATGGGCAACACCAAGGAGATTACTTTTGGACTGCTGGACCTACACACCACATCTTAACCTACGGAGCCCCTTAAAGGACACCTAGGGGACATGGGGAAAATGTTTCTTTTGCGTCCCCTCGCAATATTCTTACTGCAATATTTGCCGGTCTATTTTGTAGAGTCACAAATGTCAATTTCAAATTTCAAATCTATACACATTAAAGAGCCTCAGTGAAAACGTGTTTATTCTTAACTCTGATGCACAAAACTGAAAATCGATTTATTCACTGCATGTTCATGTCTGTTTGTGTGAGGTTGAGATGGATCTGCACATGAAAACGGCTCTTTAAACCATTCAGACCAACACAAAGAGACACAATCAAACTGTCTGATGACTTTATTACCCCGTTATAATAACTCAGAAATAGTCCAAATAGTTTGGATCTATTTTTTATTTCTTTCCTTCTTATGGAAAGTTTCTGTTTACATCAAGTCTGTGGTTCATTTCTGTCCTAAAGAAAAAGATAGAAAACTTAAGATTTTTCACAACGAGATATTAACATACATGGAAAACTTTATGAAAGCCTTAGATTATAGCAGAAAGTGTGATGGGCACTGTAAGAAAGACTTACACTGTAAGCCTTACAGTATTCATTTTTGCCGCATGAACTGATCAGTACATTATTGCGAGAGAACGCAAAAGAAGAAAAAAATCCTCCAGGTCCCCTATGGGCCTCCATATTAACCACCTGCTTTAAAAGGAATGGAAGAAAGTTTGACCTGAAACAAGAACATCCTAACTGGATTCACCTTCGCACCAACAAACACTGGAAAACATCTGCAGAGTGATCAGGGCCTCACAGACAACTGTCCAAGTCCCGCTGTGGTTATTCTAAAGGAGATCTGTCTGGGCGGAGTGGGAAAGCTTGAGTCTCACTCCAGAAGAGCGAGAGCATCCCTGAATCAATAAATATCAAATGTCGACTTGATTTCTACAGAATTCCACATAACGAGAGCGTTCCAAGATGGACGCTGAATTTGCACATGTAATCTGTGACTTTGTCTGGTGAAGTTTGCCTAAGACATTGACAACTGCGTCTTTAATCCTGACAATCCTGCTGCAACCACCCTTGAGACTCTTATTTTGAAGTCAGACAGGAAGACGTTTAGTTGTATTAGAATCTAGTCATTAGACTAGCTGACAACACACAGTTACAGAAAACACTGAAGAGGACGCCAACAGTTTAACTGTCAACTGGCTAACTGCTAACAAAGCTAAAGCTAGCATCTGCATCTGCCTTCCTATTGGGGTAAAACTAAAGGGTCATTTTATTGTGTTCCTAATGAGTGGACTGCATTGTATCGTCTTCAGCTTAAGGTCTTATCACCAGGACTGGCTTTAAGATTGAAACTTAAAACTGAGGGTGAGCTTTAGGAAGCACAAGGCAAAGAAACATTTTACTGTTTGTGAAAACAAAGAAAATTGGATTAAAATTTCCCAAAGATATTGCCAACATCTAGTCTCATTCTCGTGAACTCAAAACCATGTCTTGTCTTGTCTCAGCTTGTATTGTTAGACCTCTCACTGTCTTTAAAGCTGCAACCTGACAAGGGAGTAAGCTTATAGTTATTGCATTACATAAGTTTCAAACCCAGTTTCCCACTCAGAGCAATGAATATTTACAAAAAACCCCCACAAAATAAACAGACAAGATCCTATCAGACACATATTTCTGACTGATGTACAGACAGAAACATGTGATTGGAATGATTTGTACATTAAAACACTAGTTGATTTGAAACAGGATACCACTGATGGGTAAACTAGACCCTGAAACAGTCTTTGTTTAGTTGGGTCAGCTGTCTGGACTGAAGGAGCCACCGCCTCGAAGGATGTTGTTGCCCTTCACGACTTACGTTAAATCACAACAGTACATGCTCTAATTCTAGTGGGACATTTTGACTTATCACAAAACTTAAGTGGACAAATCCAGACATTTGTCAGTACAAAATACAAAGAACTCCCAAAGTAAGACATGTCCAGAGCAGAACGGTCAGCCCTGGTCCAGTCTCATTCCGCCACAGAGGAAGCAATCTGAACCCATCTCTATTGAGTCTGTTAACTCGGAGTCTTTAAGAGGACAAAAGCAGCAGTCAAAATAATAAAAAATAAATAAAAAAATCAAGATCCTCTTCTTTTTATAAGGATGTTCCTCATAGAGCTGGTCAGTGCAAATTGGACATTTCTGACATCCACACGCAGAATTCCAGATCAATCCCTCAGAAGACGTTGTGCTTGTTTTGTGTTTTAGTGCTATTCTTCTGTTTGTTACTGTGACCTTGAGAGAAATGTGAGACGTGTATGCGTGTGTGTGGCATGAATAAATAATAAATAAATCATCTGGGGGGTATATACAGGAGAGGGGTATATACAAGAAGGAGTAAAAAAACAACACTACAACTGTGAGTCACTTCATAAAAAGGTAATGCCCTGGTTGTCTGTAGTTTTACGTCTAAAAGCAGAAGAGGAAGACTGTCTCTACACACGTCTATACACACTTGAAGCATGAACAAAGTGACTCTGACTGGACATAATGTGCACATGTGCATAACTGGGTCTGTTTGCTACCGAGAGACTTCCAACAACCCAAACAACTCCTCTGCAGCTGAAGTGCTGAGCTGACTCCGCCCACCTCAGATCGGTCATTGCTTTGATCGTTTTTACTCTCCTCAACAAGGCCTCGCCTGCCCTGTGAGGAAGAGTTAGCAGCTAGGAAACGTCACACCTAAACACAGGAGCTTCAAAATAAAACATGTTTATGTGAGAAGCATGCAGTAATACAAAGGTGTGAGTTTGTGTGCGCGCACGCGCGCATGTGTGTGTGTGTTGAGCACAGTGAGGCCTTGTTATTAACCAATCTCTAACCCTGGAAAAAGTCCCACACTCTGGTCTGATTGGGAGTAAACACCAGAGCAGCTCCATATTGCACCAAGCAGGAAAACAAGCACCCAAAAAAGAGCAGAGTGGGACCTCTTCAAAAAAAAAAAGAGACTCAGAAACAAGTCTGTTCTGACTTAGAGCCTCTGTCGAACTCCACCTATCGCCTCCGTAACACTACCTGTGAATCGGACTTTGTGCGTGTGTGTGTGTGTGTTTTTGTGTGCGGCAATGCTGGTGCGTCTCAGTCTTCCCGACATGTTGGCAGGTTGACAAAAGTGAAGATGTTGTATTCGATGAGACAGGAGAAGCACAGGAAGATGGAGTAGAGAAAGAGACACGTGAATCCCAGACGTTTGTCCAGCGTCCACTTGTTCAGGTGGACTCCCAGCACCTGGACATTGCAGCAAGCAGAGGGACATGAGGCTCAAGAGCACAGATGCCGGACGTAAGAAGAGTCAGAAGTCCGTGTGAGACACAAACTCACCGTAAGGAAGACAGACGCCAGCAGGAGTCCCACAGAGAAGATGAGCCCTTTGCTGTTCAGCTTAATCTGTGGAATAAAGAGACGAGGCACGTTATCAGACACAATCTGGAGATCTTCCTGAACAAATTTCATTTCGGTATTGTCAATGTTCCAGAGTTTGTGGGAATGAAATACAAACAAAATACACCCTCTTTTTATGTGCATAAAGATACCTGAACTACAGCCTCAAATCCCAGAGGAACTGAACAGGAGGCTTCATGGACGCAGAGAGAGAAGGAGGAAGTTCAAACCATCATTTCCATCGATCATAAACAGCGTATATCGTCTCCCTGACGAGCTCTGCCCGGCTTTCTAACCACACGTCCAGACAGATGGTTAAAGAGGAGTGGCAAAAGCAAATGAGAACGTCGACCAGGACATGTTACTGTGGAACGCTGTCTCTGCTGCCTGGATGCTGACCTGTTCAAATGTCATGAGACCGTCATACTGCAAAGGTCTTCAGTCAGAGGCCCACTGACATTTGTTGCAAGACTGACTACTACAGGAGATCCTTCCTGCCCATGTCATTACCGTCCACAACAACTCTTGACCCTTGAATGGTACGAGTTACGAAAACATTAGTTTCCCTTTGGGATAAATAAAGTAATTTTGAATTCGATTGAAAGCAAAATATGTTGCTTCTACATTAATGATGGGAATTTTGATGGCGACTACTCATGATGGAGACTCTGACCAACCGTACCATGCTTTATTCATACAGCACTTTAGCAACCCATGGCTGACCAAAGCACTGTACAGCAGGGAAAGCTGCAGCATGTAACTTTTATTAAAACTGTTGTTTTTTTTTTTTACATATTTGTTTGAAGTGTCACTACGTCATGACAATATGATATAAAACAGACAACCTGTGAAAAAACTGAGTGCCTCTGCTTTCTCCCAGTGCTAACAAACAACCAATCAGAGGTAGGAGGCGGGTCTTAGCGCTTGTCAATCACAATCTTGTGTGACGCTGCTAGATGGTCACATAAAGTTTTGGTGGACCAGATTTAGCCCCAGGCCTCGTGTTTGACACATGTGCCTTAAAATAAAATACATAAAAAACACTAAAAATGATAAAGCACGCAAGTTTTCAACAGTGAGTAGGGCAAGCCTAGCAAAGACCGTAGGCATGTGAAATTTTTTTTTTTCTAAATTTTTTCTTTTTTTTTTTCTACATCACAACTGCATCAAATATTAGAATGCTGAAATGGGAACAAAAAGAAGACACTACGTACAAAGGACCTGAGATCCTAGAAAGACTAACACTGAATTCAGATTCAGTCATTTGTCTTTATTTCCAGTACTTATACACAGATCCGTTTTTAACATACATGAGGTTTCTCAGATGATTTGGATCTATTCAAAGAAAGGCAGTTGGCCAAAACGTTGACACTAAGACAATCACAGTGGTGTAAATATTAGAAACTTTATCATTAGGAGCTTTACTTACAGCAGAGCCATAATTAATGGCCAGTGTCTTCAGGGCCCAGGGGAGGCCAAGCCCTACCAAGATGTCAAACACATTACTGCCGATGGAGTTGGACACGGCCATGTCTCCCATACCTGGAGACAGCAACAGAATAGACAGAATGAAAGAAGGGCAGAAACAAAGGCGGGTAGGAGGCGGACAGGGAGAGACAGAAGAGTTAAAGGTGGGTGGGCATATGGAAGATTAGTGATGCTGACTGTGGTACTGATATCCAAAAGTCAAGTCTGTACTTCAAAAAAAAAAAATCTCTTTGTAGCCATGGGAAGCCCCCATGTGTTTGTGCGTCACCCTGCCTGACATAACCCACTTTCAGACACCAAACCTGCACACGCATACACAGCCGCTTCAATATTTAATGGCAAGAGTGAGAATAAACACAGATGAAAGCAGGGAGGATGGGACTCCAGCCAGCTTGTTTTCCCTCCATCTTCTTTTAGCTTCCTGGACCAAGATGACAGGAAACGCCTTGGTCGCTTGTTTCCATGTGATTCATCTGCTCCCCTCCAAACCTGTTTGATGGAGGCTTCTCTAAGACTCTGCTGTTTGGCCGTCATTCTGTCACGCTGGGAGAATGAAGAAGTCTCTATTTACACACACTTGATGACGAGTGGCTAACTTTTCAACCTGAGGTAGGACTTCTTGTACATGGAGGGCAAAAAAAGATGTCTGAGCACAACCTAAAGCTAATGACATTCTCTGATCAGGCAAGAAATAAATAATTCTACAATAATTAATAATAGAAAAGTATAATAAAATGCTATGTAAAGAGGGTTTCCACTGCAGGAATCGAGACCAGATCTGGGCACGAAGGCATAATTCTTCCCCAGACAGTGCAGATTTTTCTGAATGGGCCACCAACAAGAGGTGGAGAGCTTTATGGTGTAAGGGAGCCCAAATCTAAAATCAAACCCAGAGGTGGCATTAGCCTTTTAATTAATTAATAAATTAGTCAAAAGGATGTTGAAATGCCAAGAGATCAGCCAGGAGAAAAGTAAAAAATAAAAGTGAAAAAATCCACAGCGCCTCGTTATCAAAAACGCTGCAAAATATGAGCTGATGAAGTGATGACAGGCATGTTAACAAGAGAGCATCACAAAGTTACTGTAGATTGGTCAGCTGCTTCACTACATCCTAATGAGGACCTTAATGAAGATATACCATGAAGAATGAAGGTAGTTCTAGAGGTTTAAGGAGTCCAACCAACCCTATACTGGTAGAGGCAGAGGAATATACGCCAGATTTAAAGGTGGGAAAAGATTTTCTATTTTCTAGGTTGTATCAGTCCATTAATGGGGCAAAATTAGCTAAACTTGGAAAAAAGAAGGAACTTCACCAGATGTGTCAGCAATGCAGGGTTTCCCCCTAGTGGATTAATGCCTTCGTGCCAGGCTAAGTGATTCTTGTTTCAATTTTAAATAGGTTTTTTTATACACCAGTAACGCTGAAGAGCATGGTCTTTGCTGCAGCACACTTCACTGGCAGAGCGCGGTCATTCCTGAAAGAGTCATTGTACTAGATGCATTGAACAGGACACAATAATGGGAGGGGCAGAAGAGGACTCTAGTCAAGACTTTTGGTGCCTCTGCGCCTTGGCCGCCTCGCAGATGTGTTACCTTGCCGAGCCACTATCAGACTCGCCATGCAGTCGGGAACGCTGGTGCCAGCTGCCAGGAAGGTGATGCCCATGATCACATCGGGAATTCCGAGTGTGAAGCCGATCACTGTTACCTGACACACAGAGACAGAAGGTTGTGCCTTACGCCTCGGAAGTCATAAAAGAGCTCCAGGTGCAGACGGCTTCTAAACCTGACTGTGTTGAGGGGATCATGCATTAACCCTCAACACTGAATGCAATACTGGGTTTGTCTTAGTTTGTCAGAAACACAAAGTAAGGACACAACTCACCATCCAGACCATGATGTAGGAGAAGGAGGCAATCCAAAGGGTGGAGAAAATAAAGGAGAGCATAAACCAGTTCTCCCAGCGAGGTTTGGAGCAGTTGGGGACGGTAAAGAACAGCACCAGGCACAGAGGCCAGGCCAGCAGCCACTTCAGCTTGTTAAACACACCAGCTGCAGACAAACAGGCCGACACAGAACGAGACGGCTCAGACATTAGAAGGACACGTTGCACAGGCCAGCACACAGCGATTAGTCAGAGAAAATCAGTGGAAGAACATAAAAGCTAACATTCATCATTCATAAGAGCAATTTAATCAAAAGTGGTCAGCAGCTGAGAAAAGACTAAGATTTGCTAACGTGGCTTTTGAGACAACAGAGGTGGAGAATTGCCTTCAAGAGCTCACCTGGGCACTGGAAGGGCACAAAAGGTCCATCTCCCTCATCTTCCTCTTCCTCTTCATCGTTCTCATTATTTTCATTGTCTTCGTTCTCCGTCTCGTTGCCCGCCTCTCGATCGTCACGGTGAATGCTGAGGTGCCTCTCTGCCCTGGACAGCCCATTTTCGATGCCCCGTCTACAGCCTCCTTTGACAGAGACGTCTGATTCGCCGTTGGTCAGAGTCCGTGTGTTGATTAGTCTCTGTCTCTGTGCAACACGAAGTAAGGATAAGCTCAGTTCTGATAGAGACGGATTTTTAATGAGCTTTATTCTAATTGGTAAAAAGTGTTCAATTGCCTCTTCAACCATAACTCAAAGTTTATCTGAAAGGTATTTACGCAGACAAGAGACTTTTGTTTAAAAAGTCTCTTGTCTGCGTGCAAAGTGTTTTGCCCAAAAGTTCAGTTTTGGCCTCATCTGAGCATTTCACCCTCTTGCATATTTGCTGGGACTCTTGCACAGTTTCTGGTAACCTTAGATGGTGGCAACGGTGGTAGGAGTTTGTCCAGCAATCAGTGTGTTGCTGGTTCGATCCCCGCTCCAACCATCTCTGTTGTTGTGTCCTTGAGCAAGCTGGTGGTGGTCAGAGAGCCAAGTGAGTTTGGGACGATTGAACCTAGTGTGAAGAGCTTTGGGGTCCTCTGAACTTAGTATAGCGTAATACAAGTACAGGCCATTTACCATGTCTGATCTCGTATGGATGACTTCTAGCCAGTCATCCATACGGTCAGATGATTCCATGAATCCTGTGAACATATTGCCCCTTTCTGAGCTGTGGTTCTCTGCAGCACATCTAGTCACCTTCCTTTTTTAACATCCTCCTTCTATCAAATTAAGTGGAGGCAGCCATATTATACCAAACTCATTTTTTTCTTAAAATCTAACCCTACTACTTTCTCCCTGATCTGTCTGCTGTGTTCCTCGGTCTTCATGACACTGGCTGTTCTCTAAAAAAACCCTCTAAAGCCAACAGCAGAACAGCTACATTTATTCTCTGATTCTCAATCCTCAAAGCCCACAGCTGGCATGGAAGATTCCTGAGAGCTACAGATCAGCAGCCGGGAACAAGTAATGCCATAGCATAGCGCAAGCCCCCGTAGTTCATATGCAAATTAGGATGAAGCAAAGCAGGATAGAGCACTGCCTGGTACTCCTCTCCTGCCGGTACGGTCCATCATCCCACACTTCTGGACCCTATTGCTGTTGTAAAGATTAGGCAGCAAGAAATGGGCACTAAGACAGTAGAGTGGATCCCCTGCCCAACTGGCCTGAGCTCTGTCCTGCCCCTACACATGTCCACCACAGCTGCAAACCTCTGGAGGCGAGACTTCACACCCCGGATGAAAGCAATTTGAGTTTCTGTGTCTTTGACCTCACCTCAGTGATGAGCATCCGTGAGGCCATGGTGAGTCGGGTTCTTGGAGAGAAGTGACTGGTGATCATGATCCTCATGCCAGCCTCGGAAAAGGTCAGCTGATGGGGGTACGCAGAGAGCAGCTCGTCCACCATCAGCACAGATGGCTTTCTGTGGTGGTTTGCTGTTAAGAGCCACACACACACAACAGCAGCACCATGACTAACAGAGAATATGTCGACACCATACAGCTGTTTGTGCTAAAACTCTCACATAAACAACAGAGGATGGGCAATGTGGGCAACCGCCACGGCGGCATCTTGTCATGCCATGAGACTACACTTACTCTCATGCACGCTCTACTCATGAAGATTCACTTATTTCGGCATGCCACATACTTGGAGTGGCTCCATCGGCTTTAACTGCTTTCTGGTTAATTCAGCTCGATTGTTATTTGACCTCCTGGAGTTGCTCATAGACTGGAACAGCAAGTATTTGTCCTCTAAGTGTGTAAACAACAGTTACTCTCTATCGCTTTAGAAGACAGGTCCTACACCTTAATCCAGAACCAAAGAGGAAATAAGCTTTGAGCATTCTGAACGTTTGGATGGGACAGACATGTGAGAGCGGCGGGCCACAGTCCACCTCTGCTGTGGGCCGGGATCAGATACATGCTACATACACGTTTGATGACATTGGCAACCATAGACAAGTTTGAGCTGTAGCAAGACTATACATCAATTCGAGCTTGCAAAAATAGAAAAGAAAAATTAGAAAATGAATTATAAAAATGAAATATTTTCCTTCTGAGAGGGTTCTCCTGCCCAATTCAAGATCCAAACCAATCAGACACAGAGTTAGGGTCCATTAGTGGACCCATCTGGTCAGAAGAACCAGTCTCCTCTACAGACACAAGTTGGCTAAGTAACAAGAAGTCTTAAAGGAGACCGTCTCTGTACAGAACATTGACTAGAGGTGAACAGCAATCATTCTGAACAACTTGCTGTGAAGTGATAGTCAAATAAAAGTTGTACCTTTCTTCAGCAGGACAGCTGTAGCGTCATAGCCATCATCTAGTTCAGCGTTAGTAGAAGCTCCATTACTTAAACCAGGTGGATTCTTCTTCTGTCTCTCAAGGAAACGAACAATGTAGCAGTTCAACCTGCAATAGGAAGTCAAATCACCTTCATGTACTCTGGACCTGCAACATGTCTCCGGTTATATCTACGATCAGATTAGCTGGATGCGTTGTGTGTTTTAGCTTTCAGTTATTTACTTTAGTTATACAAACTCTGGAGAAATACAGTTTGCTCCTAGTTTTTTCTATGTTTGTCGAGTTCCAGATCATCACACTAATTACAATGCAAACTGAACAAATGCTGCTAGACGCAAAGTGTCAGAATGGAAAGCTCTACAAAAAAGCTGTGAGAGCAGCAGAGAAAATGATTTTTACTTTATGTCATCGACAAAACTGACTTTTTAGTTGGCAGGACCACCATGTTCTGTGACAATTTCATCCCACATTGAATACAAACCAATCCTCAACTTCTGCAAACCCTACACGTTCTGCTCCATCCACACACAAAATTATAGTCAGGAGTTAGAGCATTAGTTTCTAATGAGGTTACTAAGCTACAGCTCACTATAGAGCTAAGTGGCGTAATGCTAACAACCCAATTAAAGTAAAAAGAAGAGGAGAAAAAGTAAAAAGAACAAATGGAAGTGAAAGAAGTTGTGGGGTAAAAAAAAAAAAAAAGAAGTTAATACATGTATAAGTAAGAATAAAAGCAAACAAAGAAAAGCTGAAAACAGTTAAAGTTAAATGGTGTGGTTAAAAATGTATTTTGCTGGAACAAAGCTGAAGAAATAAAAAATAAAAAGTTCTCTTTTTTTTAATTAATTGGTGGCTTTTAAGTGAATTGATTGATTTATTTTTGATTTTATTGCTAATTATTTCAGTGTTGGTCCTCCACAGTCTAGTTTTGGTCTACTCTACTTTGTCAGACTCACCTTTACATGTTAGGTTAGGTTTATTAATCCAAATTATGCCCACATACATACACGACCATCCATAACAATATTAGACTAAAAACCTTAAACATAATGCACAGTAAAAACTTGTGATTGTTTCACAAAGAGAAACAATCGATACAATCAATTCTCCCATTTCCCTCTGTATTTTGGAGCCCAATGGGATGCAGTAGAAAGTAGTTCCTGAGCCTCTCGGTTGAACAGCCGACCGACAGAAATCTGTCCCTGGTAGTGCTTCTCTGCTGGGAGAAGACAGTGTGCAAAGGGTGGATAGTATTGTCCAGAAACGCCCTCAACCTGGACAACGTCCTCTTTTCCATCTCAACAAGACTCCAGACTCAAACCAACTCCAACCCCAAGCAATGTTGACCCAATGGAGAAACGGGGCAATCAGATGGATGTAGATTTGGATTATTTGTCCTTCATAGTAAACACCTCTATTTAATCACTAAATGGAGTTTTTTTTTTTGTATATATCTTACCTATGCAAACATAACATTAATTAAACTACTGAAAATATATGTACTTGTGGTATATAGTTCCAATAGTTTACAAATATACACAAAAATAACTCGTAATGGGAGCAAACAGTTCTGTATTGGGGATGTAGAGTTATAGAAACATGTTCACTGTTACTGTTAGGGGTCATGATGCCCAAACCCTTGGTTTTGATTTTCACTCAATATACAGAATGGATGCGATGAGGAGGAAAAAGTGTCTCCTCACCATGAATGACATAAAGAATACACAAAAAATAAAGTTTCTTAAAATGAGTGGTTGAGTCTTAAACTTACTTCATGATCAAAATGTAGACGAAATACATCAGAATCAGTGTCAGAGCTTCCCACCTAAAGATTAAAAATACCAGTCAACCATGTTTTACCCTCGTTAGCAAAACAAATTTGTGGTAAATATCGAAACTCCATGACTTACCAAACCACCTTTTCATCATATATAAACTTTTGCATGAAAGAGAGAGGAGAAGCAAAGCATTACACGTGATGTGGACTCTGGTTTCCTGATCTTAAAGGAAAGCTATCACTGATGTGATTTATGATATTTGATAGTAATACTTTCCCATCCAACAAACTGGTACTTTGGTAGAGAATACCATCAGCACTTACCACTATAAGGGCAGAGATAGACAGTGTGTAGTAGATCGAGTCTCTGAGCAGAGGCCAGCGGGACAGACGGATGGTCTGAGACACAGTGACGGGAGGATTATTATTAAATGCTGTGGTAACAGAAAAGGTCCACATATAGATGTCCCCCCCCACCCCAGTGAACGACTCCAACTAGTGGACAAATTAATTTCAGGAGTTAAAACAGATAAATAATCAAACTCAGATCATCATGCGGCTAAGACGTTTCTGTCTGTCACCTAATAAACTTGACTGTTTTATGAAGAACTTTGCAGCGACAACAATGCACGAAAGCCATGCATAGCTCTCTCTGTGTGTGTGTGTGTTTTGTCTTGTACCTGCAAAGCGAATATGCCACACACTCCAATAATGCAGAGAATGTTGAAGACAGCAGAGCCCACAATTGTGCCCACGCCAACGTCGCCTTTGGTGATGAACACTCCTGCACGACAGAACAAACGGCTGTGTATGTGTCAGAGGGATTACAGAGGCCACCTTACGGATGAAGACATTTAGGATCAGTTTAAAGTTCAAAAAGCTACGCACCAATGACTGAAGTGAAGAGTTCAGGGGCTGAGCTGCCAGCTGCCATGAAGGTGGCTCCTGCCACGTCCTCACTCAGCTGAAGACGCTGTTTGGACAGGAGAAGAAGAGAGAGAGAGAGGATTTTCTCTACAGGAACCCGAGCCCCAGGAAACAGTGGCGGTCTAGAGATCCTCAGCAAAGGTGCAAGAGTGACCGGCATTGACTTCTTACCTCACAAAGCTTCTCTAGTGAGGGGACAAAGTAGTCGTCACAGACCAATGCCAGGGCATAAAACATGTAGACTGCCTACAGAGACCAGGATACACAATGAATACACTCGCTCCACTAAAGCACCTGCAGAAAGACAGTCTGTGCTCGACTTCATCTGATTAAAGCGGTTAGCGGTTTGCTAACGGTGCACTACTGCAAACCAGGCATGCATATCTTATCATTTGCTTTCGTTTATTTGTTTTTATTATGTATTTATTTATTTCGAACATGACAGAAGTATAAAATCACTCACATGAACAAGGAACAGACACATATTGCTGTACCACATTAATCTTAACAAGCTCGAAAAGGAGAAGGAAGAAACTTATGAACTCCTACCTCATAAACTCATACAATATGTTTAGATGGACCCTCATTAATAAATCAAATCAAAAGATAAAAATAAACAAGTTAATTAATTTTTCATGTTATCTGGGTTTAGATATGTCTAAATCCATACACACACTCACACTCATATGCGTTAGCCTCAATTTACACATTAGTGCTAACTCTTACCCATATTTCTGTCTCCTTATATTTCCTTTTAAATTGTATTAAATTTTGACCTTGTTCTAACTCCTCATTTCCATATTTTTTTTCCATGAGTTGAAATACAAAAACTCTTTCTTGTTGTGCGTAAAGTACGAATCCTTAAATTTGAGCAACCCCTTGAGTGATATCCCCCTTCTCTTTCAAAAACTACTTCTTGTATGAGCTCATATAGCAGTTTAGTTGATGCCGTAAACAGAATCTGTGTAAGATGTTTTGGACAAATGTAGAAGGTAATATTTACATTCCTTCAGGTGAGAACTTGGGCTCACTCATGTCTCGGGAGGAACAGAAGAGGGAGGGAGTCTTGCTGAGTGTAATACCTTCACTTTCAGCCTTGCACTATTTATCTGATGTGACAAACTAACACAGACTTGTGTTGTAGACCTGCGCTCTTTTATTCCTACAGCAATTTCTCTTGTTAACGCGGGACGAGGTACGGGGCGTCGCATCTGATTGTCGGTCCACAATGATATACACTGCTGTACACTTCACATTTGTGTATTGATTTATATTTGATGTCTTTCTTGGCATGCTTTATTGTTTCAGTTTTTATACCTGCTGTAACATCAATTGCACATTTGGGACGTGAATAAATCTGAATCTGAATCTGGGACATGACCCTTTTGTAGAATTGTTATTAATAAAATGGCCTGAATGTGATGCGTCAGTTTCTGTGCACTTTACTACGACGCACTGAGCTTCATGTTGCTCTGTCGCATAAAATCCCGATACAATCTGTCGAAGTTCGAAGCTGTGAGAGGACAAAATGTTCCAGGTGTATGAATGTTGCAGCCGCTGTAAATATGAGGTCAGCTTCTTCCACTACATTAGCACCTTGTCTACGTTCTGCTCCCAGTCAACATGTCATGTAAAACTGAATCTGTTTGGTATTTTCTAAACCTCTGGAGGCCCTGGGTTCTTAAAAAGCAGATGCTTTTTCACCGTGTTGTTCATTTAAATAGGGGAACTTCTTTGGAAATGCCAGGACTATAAGTAAAGGAAACGCACTTGGTGTTAAAGCAGAATGCTGCAGATGACACTTACACACAGAACATGGAGGCCCACTGCTCCCTCTGTGCGCTCCTGGTTGGTGAAATAATCTCTGGGGAACTCATGGATCGCTGCAATGACACAAAAACAAAAGAAAGAGCCCGAATAAAGCTGAAGTATTCAGGAGTTTTACAGGAAGTAGTTTTCAGAGGAAAGATTACAACAGGAAAACGTGTGGAGCCACTTTCATTTCATGAGACAAAAAAAACAAAAAAAAAACAAAACTTGAAGGACTGATTTGATCATTTTACTTGTAGATTGTAATTCTAAACAGAGACAGAGAAGAAGAAGAAGGAAGAGAAGGAGAGAGGAAGAAGAAACAGCTGTGGGAGCCGTCATTGCTGGAAAACCCCCCAAAAACAGACATCAGACGCAGCAGATGTCCTGCTCCCACATATTTCCAACAATTCTGACTTCTGCTTCATATCTGTTGGTGGTCTTTGGTGGTAAGAGTCCGAAACGGCTGGGTAAGCCTCTCTGACGACGACGACGATAAATAACAATTTATGCTGATGACCTTCAGTAATTTTACAAGTCTGACTTGTTACCGTATTACATATTAAACAAATTAGCTTAGTTTCCATGACAAACAGCTTCAACAAGCGCTGTGTTGCTGCACCTACTCGTAACAGAGTGTTCAGCTACCATACACATGGCATCAGCATTAAATCACAAGTTAAAATAAATTAAATGTTTGAAAAACATCTGAATAACCAGACACAGATTGTATGTAAACTATAGAAGTTCAAGATGACTGTATTGATCAATTTAACCTGATAGGTTGTGCTTAAATAATAATACTAATAACAATAATACAAACTTCCATTCAGCCACCTATGACAACGTTCGCAATGCCTATAAAAATATTCACCACCTTGAAAGTTGCTGTTTTACCCTTTGTATTACTTTTACAAATCAATCCTGACCATCAATATTTGGCTTTTTTGAAAAAATAAATGGCAAAAACTCTTCAATGTCAAAGAAAAAACAGAGTTCAACAAAAATGATGACAATTACATAAAATATTTACCTTAAGAGATTGCGTAAATATTCAACCCCCCTTCAAAGTGACTGAACTAATTCAACAGAGGTCCAGTCAGTTGGTGCCAGTAGTCTCACATTAAGTGGAAAGGAGATCAGCAGCGTGCAGCAAGTGTGTCTCCAGTGATTCTAGTATAAAGATAGAAGGTCCATTCGCTGGTTAATCAGTATTCCTGCCTTACAGCATGAAGAAAAAACCCAGGCAAATCAGAGAAAAAGGTTATTTAGAAGTAGAAATCAGGGCATAGCTACAAAAACGTCGCTAAGGAAACAAACCTCTCCTGGAGGTCAATGTCAAGTTTATTTATGTAGCACATTTCCAACATACATATTGAATGTGTCTGTTTTCTTTCTCAGTTTCCCTGTGTGATAAAATGACAACCAGCCTTCATGTTATCACTACAGCTCATATTAGAAGAGGAGGCCATGCTTAGTAGAGCTGTGGACTAGCGGCTGCTCTGTCTTCCTCTGAGAACATGAGAAATGATCAACACAAACTGAAAAGGCAACGCAAATTTGTCAATATATTTTTTTCCACTGATATTTGTGTGGTATGCTGATATAAGCAGGTTACATCAGTGAAGTGTGTTAATTTTTCAGTTTCAAAACTATTTTTTTAAGTTTCAAATTATTTTTTCTTTTGAACAAACTTTATGGACACAATTTAGCACCATAGAAATAGTTCACTAATTCGGAATTTGTGTGGGGAAAAGCAAGGTTTTGATACGGTTCAACAAGAACTGCAGCTATTAATTGGCCAGGGATTAATCAATAAATCTGACAGAAAGATGAATTGATCCTCCTCCTCGCCCAGTAGTTTGAGAAATACAAGAATTTAGATCAATGGAAGGAGTGGAAGAGTAACACCTGGATTCAGTCAACTTTCAAACCTTCATGTAAAATATCAGAGTCCCTATGCAGACTGATGTACAGAGTCTCTGTGCAACAATAAATGTTGAGTTTTCATGTGACGACTTTCACACTTCTGCAACATTTGCATGCTGTTGCAGAAAGCTCCAGGAACAGAAACACTGCAGGGTTTCCCCCCGTGTATTATAAGCCTGGCGGGTCACCAGGCTTTACTTGGCCCCCCACCAGGCTAAGCATTGCTCATTTATTTTTGTTTATTTTAAATGTTTGCATTTTATAATACAACATTTCAGCATTAATCTTCCAATAACACATAATTATCAAGTGATCTTTTCAAATTTCCTGTCAACTAAAAACATTTTTTAACTCAAAAACATGGCGGGCCGCTGAGCCGGGTAGCACCCAACCACTGGGGTTAGCAGGTTTTCTGGGGGAAACCTTGAACTGGATCAGGACAAGAACTTCATTTATCTGATGTCATCAGGTCATGACACCTGACTCCAAGGATGCGTTGGAGGTGTTTGCCGTTGGCTTCCTATACATTAGGAGATGCTCCCAATCGCAGACACTTTTTCAACAAACATTTTCATTACGTGACGCGTCCATTCCCGTCTGGTATCAGCAGCCAATCACAACAAGCAGAAATGTGCTGCATCTCTGCGTCATCATGTGTGTTTTCCTGTTGAATATGAGCGTGCATCGGAGTAGGCAGTTAAAAATAGCATCAGCCCACTGTCACTGTGTGTGTGTGTTTGGGATTTGCTTGGCTCGCTCTGCACCGGGAGGCTCTGTGTGCTCTTCCTCCGCTGTGTGTCTGTGAGCTGAGCGTGTGCCCTTGTGTAACGTGAAGGCAACTCGATGCGCAGTGACATTCTCCCTTCCCTGTAGCCGAGAGCTCGTGAGTCAGGCGGCTGGAGCCTCAGCTTGCCCTGTGTGGCCCGAACACAACACGAGGCCGTCTGCTCATCCAAAGTGACAGGAGCACAGAATGAGAGAGAGAGAGAGAGAGAGAGAGAGAGAGAGAGAGAGAGAGAGAGAGAGACGAGGCAGAAAGGGGGAAGGTTTGCAGCCTGACATGATGTAGCGCTGCCAAGGAACAAGTGATGAAAGGAAGGAGAGAGAAGAAACGTGAATGGATTTATCTCTTTTATTCACTAGGCTTGATATACTCATCTTTTTTTACGGCACTCAAGCACCACATTTAAACCAGCGACGTGATCCATTACTCTTCCGATATGTGCAAAAAGTAAAACAGCCAGTTCTGTTATTCCGTTTCAATCCCATGCTGCAGATGGGAATATTTACTACAGTTCCTTTCACACCGGACAACTGTTTTAGTTTTCTGCTGGGTTTATTACTGCCATTTAGGCCTTGCCATTTTCTATTTAATTCACTATGGTTATCATTACTAGTTGATATGTAGTTTCTTTCCTATTTTTCATGTTTTGTCCCCTGTGCATTTAAGTTTGTTCTCTTATGTTTGGGTTAGACTTTTTCCCTTCTTTGATTTGCAGATCCTTTTGTGTCCAAGTTCAACTCCTTGTGTATTATCACATTCTGAAATGAATCAGAAATATCACTTGATAATTATGTGTTATTGAAAGATTGAGAGGTTAATACGTGAACACCAACTATAAACCCTTAAAAATGCAAACATTTTAAAAAGACTTAAATAAATGAGCAATGCTTAGCCTTGTGGGGGCCCAAGTAAAGCCTGGTGGCCCGCCAGGCTTATAGTACAGGGGGAAAACCCTGCAAACCATGACAATAACACACAAAACTTATATATTACAATCCTAGGTTGGAAGGAGATTTATATATTTATACTGTTTTATACATTAAGCACATATATTGAAAAAAGATTAGTAAATTAATTTATTAATAGCTTTAACAACAATATACAAACATCTTTCTAAGGCTAAACTTCTTAGCTTCTTCTGTTTATACCATCTGAACATCTTTCAGCACATGAAGACAGAGTGAAACACACTTATTGGTATTTAAACCATACCAGAAATGATGGAGGACATTAACGGCGTCTTCACACCTGATAGTCCGGCAGACTCACTTCTATTGAGGACCAAAATTGCTGCATTTGCTACATTCTCAGCTGGTGTGGTTTACTTTCACACTACACTGTGCCAAAAATACCAAACTCATATCTGCAGGGGACATTTATTTGTATTTGTTTTATTTTCAATATCCCTTTGACTCTGTTATGGGTTTTTTGGTGGCTGTTAATGTTCAGGTTTGCTTAAGGTTCAATGTGGCCCAATATTTAAGTTTTATTCATTTATTTCTTTTTAGTTTAGTTGCACAACAGTCCAGCGGCAGTAATCTGTTCCAAGCAGACATCTTTTGCCCACACAACTTGTGGAACATGTAGCAGATAAAATATATTATATGCATCAGCGTTTCTGGGCTCTATAGACGCTCTCCTGCAGAGCATGAAAACAAAACGACTTGCTGCCATAAAGTGAAGGTGCACTGGAATTATTCACTAATCCTGCAGCTCAAGATTGGCATTGCTGGAGGATATTCTTAATCTTTTTTGAATTATATTTTTTTTATTCTTAAATGTGTCCAATATTTAACAAGCAATGTTTAGCTTGGGGGGAATGGTAGGAGGTAAGGGCTGGCACCCAACAAGCTTATAATACACTGGGAGAAGCTCAACAGCCACAGTAATCTGAATATTTACAATCCTCTTGCAAGGTAAGATATAAGCTGAATGAATGTGAATACGTCAGCATCAGACATATAGAACAGGATAACAATAGTTTGAATTTCAGACATTTTCGTCTTCACATATAACTATTGAAGCTGCTTGTAGTTCTCTTCAGGGCATTCTGTAACGAGGTCAGTGCTGCAAATCGCTGCCTTCCTTTAGTTTCTATGTGATGACAGTATCAGTGTGAGGAGATGATTTAGCAATTAGCACAGTCAGTTCTAAAATCCCTGTGCTGAGCCTGTAAGACAGACCCGAGTGGAGCCTCTCGTTACTCCAGTCAGCCCCACCTCAATCTACACTGCTACCACCCCTGGTGCTTATATAATACCCCCAGCATTATGTAATCATAGTGTGCTCCTTACAGAGGCAGAGGTTCACGAAAGGAGAGAAAATCCTCAAAATCCTATACAACATTAATGGGATCTGAGCACATTGCTGTGCTGCAGGAAACACAACATATGGCCTTTTTCTCCAGAAATGACAAAGCATCTTTTGTTTTGGTGAGATGCACACATCTGTCACCGACTTTCTTCCTTGTGATGCTCACAGGTCTTGTCTTTCATTTTCTGCCGTCTCTGTACTGTAGATTTTATTTAATTGTCTCTGTTTTGACCTGCGCTATTCTTGTTTTAAAGGTCAGTGGGATGTTGAAGGAAATTCATTTGATCGATTTGACAAAAGTTGATATTTCGCAATGTTTGTGGATGAGTCTGAGGCAGCAGTTCCTCCACAAACATGTGTTATTATGAGATTGAAAACCAAAGAACATTTGATCAAAACAACCCTCAGGTCATGAGAAAACTCATTAACCACATAATATGAAAGAAGGAGAGATGGGGCAAAAAAGCTAAAGGTTTTGCATAAATGGCGAAAAACGATAATGATGGATTCAGTTAGGAAAGTGGTGTGAAAAGAGTCTGCACCCTGCCTGATATTTTTACGTTTGTAAAAACACTTGAGTGTTTCAGAATATCAGAGAGAAATTTAAATATTACACATGCACACACACACACACACACACACACACACACACGCACGCACGCACGCACGCACGCACACACACACACACACGCACACACACACCCATCCATCCACATCTGCCCTGTATGAAAAAACTAACTGTGGTTTATCACACCTGAGCTCACTGTCTGTAGCCACACCTGTTCTCAATCAAGACAACTCTTAAACAGCAGCTACCTGACTGAAGTAGACCAAAAAATCCTCAAAAGCTAGGCATTATGTTGAGATCCAAAGAAACTCAAGATCAAATGATAAAGAGAGTAATTGAGATCTATCAACCTGCTGTACCCATACATAGTAAAAACAAAGCTAAGTAAAATAAATAAAGTGAAAAGTGCTGAGGAGCGACTGGAGTTGCTGCTGTTACCTACAACACGTCCCATTCCAAAAGAAATGTGGAGAACCAATCGTGCCTTAATTGGTTGAAGAAACTGAAGGACATCAGATGTCTGTCCTGTGTTCTTCCATCACTGTGTGGTTTGGCTCATCCACAAATCAGACTGCAAAGAACAATCAGGTCTGCAGAGCTGGGGGGCTGACCTTCCCTCCGTCCAGGACTTGTACAGGTCCAGGGCAGCGGTGCCCAAAGTGTCCTGGAGGGCCGGCATCCTGCATGTTTTAGTTCTCTCCCTGGTTTAATGCACCTGGATCAATGATGGCTCATTAGAAGGCCTAAGAAGAACATTGACCTGCTGAGGAGGTTATTACTACCACCAGAGAGAGAACTAAAACATGCAGGACGCCGGCTCTCTTTGGGCACCACTGGTCTAGGGTTTAAAAAAATTGCAACATCCCTGCACAACCTACACATCCTGAGATATCTTTAATCTATTGCAGACAGTCAGTTGAGCTCAGTATTATATCATTATGATGATGGCTCTATCAATGCAAGAGTTAATATATTTTATGGTGTAAGTATTCATTTTGTGTTAATGATTAACACATTTGCAGGCAGAGCTAAATTAAAAACAAAAGCTCGCTACTGCCACATTATTTCAAGTGCAACGTTACTGTTGAATTATGTTACTATAATCCCACATCCCACTTTTTCAGCACCACTGCCAGCAGTAACTTTATTCCCACAGATATTCCTTAATGCACTCCATGGCCTGTAGACGTTGATGCTTAATCTCTGACAGCGTGCCACCCTGAAAACATTATTTAATGCACACGTTACGCTCCTTCGTACTTCTGAACTGAGCAGCCAAAGACTGAAACAGTGTGTGCACCGCATGTACATGTAAACAGCAGCTAGACGGAGGGAGAACATGATGTAAGTCTGAGATTCTCGATCCTGTGGCCTTACGCCTGCTAGTCGTTAACAGTTCAGTGCATAAAAAGGCATGCAGCTACACTCGCTATACACGTACTCCAGCATATGGTTGTATTTATATTCTGCCACAAGTGCTTACAAGTTTGTGGGTGGTATTACCTAACACGTCAGCCATCGTCAGCAGGAAACAAAAGAAGAAAGCAAAAGTATGACGAAAGGCTTACCCCGAGTTCATCTTAGACAACAAGTAACATCGGGGCTGAATAAATACTGCCCTGTCTTCATTAGCAACAGATTAAACTTTGAAAAGAACCAAAGAACTGAAAGAACTGTAGCAATCTGTTCTTTTGCCACATGTCACAGTTGCTATAGGTTTGTTGGGTTAAATAAGGGTATTGTTCACCGCAAGATGCTCCTGAGATATTTTAAAGACTTACATTGAAAATATCATATTGTTTATTATCTACCGTTTTTATTTGAAAAGCATAGTTGAATGCAAGATATGCAGTAATAAATGTCTGCATATTTATGACTTAATAGTTCTCAGACAACTTGGCTCAAGTGAGCAAAATAATCATGGCAAGAAGGTTCAGATTACATCTCAGTGGATGTGCAGTACTGATAGAAAACAATGTGATAGAATTTTTTAACATTTACTTTTCCCAAAATCTTATTGAAAACACAACGGGCTAATAAGGCCAACGTCATTCATTGAATTCTGAAAACCCGTGATCAGAAAAAAGAGCTGTAGTTATATAGTTATAGTTAAGTATTGTATAGTTAACGATAGCATACCCAGAAAACAATAACTAGAGTTAACATGGTTTTTATATAGTCAGTTAAATTAGATTCAATACAAACTTTATTTATGAAAACGACAAAAATCCTTAAACATGGAATTTTTTTAAAAGTATTTTTAAAATGTTTGCATTTTTTTAAGACTTAATTGTTCAGGTATTAATCTCCCAATCTTTCCATAACACATAATTATCAAGTGACATTTTAATTTTTCCTGTCAACTTTAAACATTTTGTAACTCAAAAACATGGCGGGCTGCTGGATGAATGACTGCCTTAGTCACCGGGCTTAGAAAGTTTTCTGGGGGAAACCATGAACTGTAAGTTTATTTGATTGTTTATTTGAACCTGTTTATTTGATTACGACAGTACACATTAATGAACTATTACCACAATTCATGGCAGTGTAAACATGCAGGAATTAGCATAACAGGAAAAATTTTCACATTAATACAAGTTAGCACAAAAAACTACAATGTCTTGCTATGCAATTCACAGGACAGAGCGCATTTCACACAGTTCTATGAAAAGAAGAAAGAGAAAAAAAAAAATTGAACAAGAAATAACAAGTAGACACATACAATTTAAAATCAGGATATAAAACCCTCAAAAATAATCAGTAGAAAACACTTGGAACTGGTTTGATTTCAACCAATGCTTAAGTTTCCTTTTTAAAGTTGCACAGTTTTCACTGTCAGTTTAAACTGACATATGCAAATGAGGAGGGCGGTGTCTTAAGGGTCCAAATTCTGCCTAGTGGTCGGATAGCATCCAAACTATGAAGAACCTCACAGTCGACGTCTGTGTCCATGACAACCGCTAAACTGAAACACACTCAGACTCAACACAAAAAACCCCCAATAAAGTCAGGAGTTATGGCATTATTTTCTAATAAACTGGTAAACTGACCATAGGTCGCCACCTTGGCAACCTTATTATAATTTTTTAAGTTTTGCAATTGTATATTCATCCATCCTGCTGCATCCCAATTCCCTTAGTTATTCTCCCAGAAAGCAGCAAATACTCAAAAACATAAAAGGTGACTTGCATAAAATAACAGTCACTGTTTCCTAACTTGGGTAGATTTTTACAATCTGGAGCTCTCCGACACCAACGAGGGAAACAGTATTTAGATAGCAGTGACGTCGTCACGTCATTGTGACAACATGACTGAAGGGAAAAGAGAGCGGTAAATTATATGAACAAAAGATCAAATATGAGGGGATGAGGTGTTTTCAGATAAGTATGTGGAAACCTGAGGAATATAAATGAGCCCAAAGAGCAAGTTTATGGCAGACAGGGAAATGAAACCTACTGTGTGTGAGTGTGTCTCAGGCTCATGCTAAAGGTTACATGGTAATACTGGCATTTAATCGATGTGTCAGCAAACAGAAAGCAACAAATTACGTGTGTTTAAAAATCACTCAAATTCTACAAGTTCAAATTCAATTTATCCTGTCGTGTCTGTCTCATGTATGAATCATAGGGTGTTGTTGAACATGATTGGCCAAAATACTAAAACTATCATTATCTGACAATGGTATTATAATTACACCCAACATTATAAGTAATGTAGTGTGTGCAACAATCTTTATGTAGATTAATTTATCAGTACTACACAGCAAAAACCTGTTTTGGCTCCCACGACATTCATTTAGCTCCTCAAGTGTTTCAGGTTCATGTACCAATATCACAAGTCTAAATAAATAAAGAAATTTAACAATATTTACTGATAGTCTCTCATCAAGTATCTCTGAATAAGTTTTACATTTTGGCAATTGTTGTAGTGGCTTAATTACCAAACCTTAACCAAGTAAAAGTAAAACAACCCTTATTGGTAATGAATTTACAAATGTGCAAACAGGAACGGGGATGTTTCTAAAAAGCAGACTTCAGATCAGACTCTGCAAAAGAGACTCAATGATAAGTGGCCAGTATGCGAACAAGGAAGCAATGTTCAAGCTAAGCTTCATGGTTTACCAGACATATTTCTCCCAGATAGTTGAAAAGTTTTTACCTAGGAAGCCCAGCAGATTGAGTCACTGACTTGCAGCCTTCACTCCTCCTAGACCAGTACAGCAATTGCTTGTGTCGTGCTGTTGACTCTACAGCAATCCCTCGTACCGAGCATGCATGTAGCGACAGTGAAGAGAAAAACTCCCAGATAAACTGATGTACGATTATTTTTGATGTTCATTAAAGTAAAAAGCTAATAGCAGGAGAGAGAGAATGATTAGCTGATGGTAGCATTATTTCAGGCCTATCCCCTCCTTCAGGAATAATGCAAACTGGAGAGAAGTAGAAGACGAAAGTGATTAAAAAGAAGCCTAAGCCGATGCTAGAATGACCAGCATAACTACAGAGGCAGACTAGTCTTAAAAGAAATTAGTTTTGTTAAAAGTAGACCGTGTGTCTGCCTCATGGACTAAAACTGAGAGAGGAGTCTAAGAACTAAAGGATCTGCTTCCTATCCTACTTTTTAAAATTTCTCTCTACTGTGGCAGTCACTCAGTATGATCATCAAATGATTGTCTATTGTCAAACATGCTTATCCAAGAGGAGTGAATGCTGCAAGTCAATGACTTGACATAATGCGCTGGGTTTACTTTAGATAGAAAACTTTTTAAGCATTCCTGAACATTAAACTGAATTTAAGGCACCATTTGATAACTAAGACCATTTGGAACATATATATGATTGAATTTGTGGTAGACATTTTTATCATATCGTGCGCATGGTATTAAATAAGCCCGATTGAGTGATTTTCACCAAACTTTTTTTCCACAACAAACTGAAAGGACAATTGTTTTGCAAAGTGCCTCCAGACAACATTATTGTTACATCAGTTGCGAATTGGCGCTATTTAAATAAACTGTATAGAAATTAAATTAAACTTTCCCTTTAGGGAGATTCGAACCTTAGTTGGCTGGGCTATAGGAGAGTTTGACAGACAGAGAGAGGGGAAAGTGTTTTTTTTAAACTGAGATTCACCTGCAGGACTGTACAGAGAAGGAAACTATGCGATGGAAGCTGAGAGTGATGAAACCTTCAACGAGTAGGATTTCTGGTAGCCAGGTAAACTTGCTTACACTCACCAATAAAATGGTTTTCTATCACCATGGAAAAGAGGATTTTCTCCTTGTCCATAATTGTTTGATCAGTGGTCAAACAGGGCAAGCAGAACCAATATCTGTGAGACAGTGCTTGTTTGATGCCCCCAAAGTGGTGGGCAGGTCTGAGTCTGGATCGTTTATTCACAAACTGCATGGATCTAATTCCTTAGCCTTTCTTGTGCTGGAGACATTGCTGCCAAACTATCCCCCACTGCAATAAAACACAGAGCTGATCGGATAATAACTGATCCCCACAACAAAGGCAAGACCTGAAAACCAAAGACTTGTCTTTGGAGTCAAGCCCCAATAGAGACACAAGAGCTCTGAACAATTTTCTTCAAACCTGCTGGCCAGGAAGAGGATTTTTAAAAACCTTTCGAAGTGATCACTAGAGACATTATAGAAAAGCGGTCTGCATATTTTGTGTTTCTTGCATTCCCGTAGAGACATGAAAGTCTCTTGATGCGTCTACCTGCCATAGAAGCCTCTCTATTCCTTAGAGAGTTACTTTGGGTTTTTCCAACCCAACGTACCAGAGGTTCTGCTAAGAAACCCCTCAGATCTCACGCTGAGCCGCTGCAGGACAAGAGTTGATATAGTCAGAGGCTCAGGTGGCATCAATCAGCAATTAGTAGACAACAGGACAGTAGGGGCAAAGCAGAAGAGAACATTAAACTTAGCAGGAATGGATAAGATCATAACAGCTAGGACTGCATTTGTACTCACATGCTGCCATTTTGTCACCAGCATGATACAGTTTGTAGCCATGTACTCAAAAAGTTGCATATTAGTTTATTTATTTATTTTGCTGTTTGGTATTTTTGCAATTTTAGGGAACAAGTAATGTATAATCTACACGACTAAAATCTTGTAGATTATACAATATTTTCAGAAAACGTTCTTTTTTGTCTGTGTTGAAGAATATTGGTTTTCATAAGTGAAGTTTGTGACTGAGAATAAGATCATAAAGGACTTACAATGTTTTTTTGGTTCTGGTTTATGATTTTGGGGTTTTAAAGTACTCCATACATTTCTTCTGTCACTGATTTTGTGTCAAAAATCCAAACAATGCAATTTCATTTTTTGAGCTATGATATTCGACTGTTAAATGAAATCACGTTACATGATAACTGTGACTCGTTTCTTACTGTTTTCAGCATGGCTTGTATCCGACTGACACCACAGGCAATAAAACCTGAAGATCAGTTAAAGGGAAGACGAAGCAACGTGAGGAGACCGACTGTTTTACATTTGAGGTATAATCAGACGCTCTAACAGCATGTGAGTGTGCGCCTGTTGCTTAATTGCAAACACATTTGTGAAAGTAAAATGCTCCTAAAGGGAAAGGTTGTGAAACTAGCAGTGCAAATGAAGAAAAGATGGTACGTTGAAATAAGAGTTTAGTTTTTCCTCGTTGAATTTCTGTGTTAAGGGTGAAATATAGTCAATGCGGACCATGTTCTCACTTTTGGTAGTCTTTGGACTTCATCTATATGTTTCCACCTTTTGTCATTTAGGAATGTTTAACTGGAAAACCGTTTCAGCAGGAATTTTCTTCGGACACAGAGAGTACAATACGTGTGCCAGGTCTGCTAGACAAAATAATGACCTCATCACCTTCGGTCAGAAGGTACAGGTAACACATAGTAGGTGATTGTTGGGTTTCTAAAATATCCTTACAGACTGGACTATTTGGTACGCTAGGTTGACTGAAAACAAAAAAAAAAAACTCACAAGCATATCTAAATTGCAGATGAGTCACTTGTAAGTTCTTGGACTGGAAGCTATTACACAAATAAATGGTTAAATTAGATTTTTCTCAGGAATGTTTTCATATCAGTGGGGAAAGTCAGTTTGCAGAGAACTTACGTGTGCTTCAGCAACCTATGCCAGTATCAAGATCAATTTTCCGAAAGACTTTGTCGGGGCGTCGGTTCCGTCTCTCTACTAAAACAAGCATTAATATTTTAATAGGAATCTAATGGTTGTTGACGTCTTTAATAAACTTTGGAATAAAACGCTTCTCTGCTGGTAGATAATTGTGTCTCTGCCATCAAACGCTAAAAATGGCCAAACAGGGAGGAGTAGAACCCAGAGCAACCAGGAGGAGGCGTGGCATGAAACGTCTCTCTCACTTTTAAAAAGACAGAGGAATTCAGACCCAAGCATTGCACTTCCACTTCATGTAGACCATAATTGAAAGATTTATATGTGAAAATTACAGTTTTAAAAGGATAATATGTCCACTTTAAAGCCTTGCTTTATACTTAACCAAGTCTCATTTCTCAAGGCAATAATTCTAAGGGGTTTATTGGTCGGGTCCCGGTAGTCTGGCCACTGCCTTTGTATGCAATTCCGCTTGAAGAAAATCTATCAGTGCAGTCTGAGCACACCGTTCCTCACTCGGGTTTTTCTCCAGTCGACTTTTGAACGGGCCAATCTGGGAACAGAAGGAGAAGTTGTGAACGATGAGTCTAACTGATGAGCGCCTTTCGACTTTAATCCACCCTGTTATTAAGCTCCTCAGTGGTGTTACGTTGCTCCGTTTGAGTTTCTGCAGCCTTCTCGTCTATTTCCTCAAGTAGTTCTTGCTTCGTTGATTGCAAGTTCTTGAAAATCGTCTGGCGCTCGCCCGCAGTTGACTCTGTGGCATCTGAGCAATCGAGGCTAAATGTGTAAGCAGCCTTCATGTCCTGTTCTCTCTGGTTGGCTTAAATTTTCTTAGCCATGCTGTCCATAGACCGAAAGGTAAAAAAACAAAAAAAAAACAATGACAATTTGTAATCTTCCCGCTAAAGTCTGACTAAGGCAACCAGTACAGCTGAGGTCATTAATAGATAATGTTGATATTAATTTCAAATTATTGTGTTCACTATATAATGAAACTCGGACATTTTGACTCAGTACTGAGGAATACCATGCATACAGTAAGTCTCTACCGTTGTTGCCTTAATTTCAGTTTGGAAAGGTGACATAACAACGATTCAAAATTGTTAACCTTTTCCATCTCAGTGAATGTTTATTCCTCACAGGCTAAGCAGCAGTTCTGCAGCTCAGCATGAACAGTGCAGAATGGGATTAGACTGCTGCAGCAGCCCTTTCTGAATGTTTTCATACTTAATCCTGAATCCTGTCACAGCTGAAATTCACCGTACATGCTGGGGAACCAGAGATAGCTGCTGCATGTCACGATGCAGGAATTTTTTATTTAAATCCAGAGGAAGCTGAGTAGATGTGCTACTTTGAGTGTCTCTTTAACATGAAGAGACAGCATATTTAATATTATTCAGTTATTTCAACCTCAGTTTTATGTCATTTAATGTCACTACAGGTATACAGTATGTATTTTAATGCTCAAAAAGACACGCACATTTTCTACATTGTTAAACTAACCAGCTCAGTTGCACATTCCTCTGGACTACAACTGCAGGATTTATGTTGACATTTATAGAGCTAAATTGGGGCCATAAAGTTAGTTAAAAAAAAATTGAAATGACAAAAACTTGTTCAGTTGAATCTAAAGGCCACTTCCAATTTGGCGGGCAAGCAGACGTATTCGCAGCGACGGGTCAGCCCACGTCAGGCAGATTCTCTAAACCAGTGGTTCCCAAAGATTTTCTGGCCCCCCTATGGATTACAATAAAATCCCTCCCAAAAAAGAAAAAAAAATTCAACTGTTCACACACATCACTGATGAGCCTGCATACAGACAGGAGGTGGATCAACTGGTCCACTGGTGTGGTCAGAACCGCTCAAGGCTGTGAAGATGACGGTGGACTTCCAGAGAACACCCCCAACAGCTCATCATCCTCAACAGCAATGTTTACTGTGGATCACTTCCTGATACTAGGACCCCCCCCCTTTCTCCGGACACACAGACGCTGTTCAGGAGACCGGACCTTCTTCAGCAACACAAGAAGAAGCTCCCTGTCATCTTCTACACGGTCATTATTCAGTCTGCCCCATGTTTTGTCAGTCACTGTGCAGTGTTGCTCATCCATAAAACAGGACAGTCCAGACGCCCATCAGGATTGACCTTTCCTCCATCCAGAACTTGGACAGGTCACAGGGTCATAAAAAGGACAGCTAACATCTTGCAGACCCCACACATTCCGGACACAAACTGTTTAAACCTTTACTGTCAGGTCGGTGATACAGAGCGATATTTGCAAAAACCAGCTGCCACAGAGACAGTTTCTTCCCTTGCTGTCTGTCCAAAGAACACAACAAACACCTTACAGCCAGAGTAGTCAGCTACTCTGGCTGTGAAACAAGATAAGAGTAATTGCATTACCAAAATCTGCCTCTCTTTCTCTTTACAGAAAAAAGATAAATAAATTGCACATACACATAAAATCCTCGATTTTATTTCCTCTTACGCTCACATATACACTGTAAGCACATTAAAGCAAAGTCAAATTCCTTGTTTATGTGCACAGTCTTGGCTAAGAAAGCTGATTCTGATTCTAGCCATAACTGTGATGACAAATTCCCTCCCAACAGGCTCCGAATGCTCTTAAATTCCAGGTTTTATCTGCCTCTCTTCCTGCTGAATTCTCTTTAAAATAGACTCTGCCTTGAAGTTCTGTTTTGCGTCCATGTGCAGTAACGGAAAAAAGAGAAAATAGTCCCATTAAGTAAATTATTAGCTTTGTGTTCGGGGAAAGCTGCAGCACACATGCTGGTTGGGCTGCGGTGCTGTTGTGACTCAGGACGGCCATTTCTCCTGCAGCTTGTAGAGGATCGCTAAGAAGCATTCGGCTGCAGACTGCAGGTCCGTTGAGACGCTTGCAGCTACTAAACATAAGCAGCCTCGCATTTAGACTCAGTCAAACGTTGCTGTAAAAACTCACTCTGTGCCTTGCCTGTATAACCGTAAGCACGTGATTCTTTGAAGGCAAGTTTTATTTGTAAAGCACATTTTCAGCAACAAGGCCATCCAGGGTGTTTTACATTAAGTATCCTCTCCACGTTTAGCAGGTGACAAAAGTTTGATTTCTTCTTTCTACGATGCAAGAAGGTGCAAAATCCTGACGATAAACAATTCTGGGAGAGATGACACCATTACCTCAGACTCTCACCCATAAACATTGTCATTCATCTTACTGTCATTCTAAGCTGTGTTTTGTTTTCAGATGATTTATATATTTATTTTTGCTTCATTTCTTATCTGGGTCTGTGTTCGGAGCAGAACGGGGGCAGATAAAGAAAATGCAGTTAATTATTAAGAACGCTGTCACTTTGAATCACTCAGTTTAGGGGAAACTTTATGAATTTTTCAAATGTATAATTTATTATTATGCATTCAAACATTTTGGAGGTATCCACTGTCTTTCCATGTGTTTTTAAAAGATATTATTGTGTTTAAGGCTTGTGAACCAAAACAACAGCAAGTCGGGATTCATTTTTTTCATATGCAGTCATATTCAAGATATGAAAATGTTGTTGAAAAGTTCAGCAGACTGATATTTGCAAGCCTTTATTTCAGTTGTGATGGGTTTTTATTTCCTTGCAGCTAATAAAACCAGGACCTTTAAGTGTAAAATATTACATTAGATGAATAAAAAAAATATTGAGACATAGTCTAGATGAAATATGCTTATGCCCTGCTAATAGGTTATTTGTAAAAAAGTATTATTAATCTGACAAACAAGCATAGCATATTGTAGTTTACTAAATATGACTGTAAGTGGTTTCAAAGATAACAGCTGACGAGATATTTTCTATATTTTCTACACTGAAGCACGTGGCTTTATTTTATGGGATTATTTTTCCATATAGAGATAAATTTTAACTTTTAACTGATGTCAGTCTGTGGATGTGAAAAGCTCAGTCACACTCCGACAGGCCAACAGAGAAACAAGGTTTTACTAGTTACTGAGAGGGCTGAGCACAAACGATCACAACACTTTTCAGTTTTATGAGTCAAATAAATTAAAAACCATGTTTTGGGAGGGCATATTAAAACATTTTAGACACAGAATTATAAGAGCTGCACAATGCAAAGCAAGCATATACTGTATGTCTAGCTACTTCATAAAGCACACATGTACTGTATGTATGTACCTGTGCATAATGGAAAGAACAAGACGGGGAGTATGAATCATGGAGGATAGAGACAAAATCAAGGATCTCACTGTTAGCAGCTCTCCACATGTTACACCAATGAATGCACGCATGATGTTAAACCAGAGGCAGGTTGGACAAAGTTAGCCACTGTAAACAGGATTACTGTTAATCGAACACTCTCTCCTGTATGATCACACCTGATATGTGTGAAAGTCTCCTGCTTAATTCCCCAGCAGAACAGAGCTGCGTTCATGCAAACCCCTGCTGACAGGAAGTCACTGGATGTGACTCTATGTGACCTCGTGTTTGGGTGTGGAGTGGGATTGGTGGAGCAGGGGATCACTGGACGAGTGTAAACTGACTTGTTCCTCTGAAAATGAGTGGAAAATCAACAGGTGACAGGTTAAGCGTTTTCTCATCTTGACCTTTGGTTCTGGGGTCACTCTAACTGTGTCTGGCTCATCTCAACTGAACAGCAGAAGAGGTTTTCCTCTCCTGTGATATTATTCAGTTCTACAGCCAAGAGCTCCAGCATCAGTCAGCTTGTGATACTTTATTTAAGAAGTACTCCATCTTTTTTTTTTAGTCTTTCGGGAAAGTAAAATGCCTATTTGTAATGAAGGGTGTGACTGTGGGAAGACTGATGATCATTTTTGAGATTTTTAAAATGTCAAGACAGATAAAGTGGGAGGGAAAAAATATTAATTTTGGAAATTGAGAACTACAGTATTTTATATGACAGCACTCATCCTTTACATTTATTATTGGTTTTATCACACAATCTCTCATTTCACACGCTTCTTGAAGAACCTCTGCGGTTTGCAGCGGAACAGGAGAAAGGATCAACTGGGGTACTGTGGAACAGCTGCACAGTGCAAAGTCAGTGTAAATTAGTCTGGGCTTTTCACTTAATACCTGTACTAACAGGTGAAGCTAGAAATGTGCATATGGATGATGATTTGTCTATAAACTATGACCAAGTCAAATTAGCAATTTTGCAGAAGTATGATATTCACAGCGAATACTGTAGGCAAAAGGTTTTGCTCGCTTCAAGTAGAGCTTGGAGAAACTCTAAAAGAGTTCCACATAAGGCTGAAGGAGCTGTATGGAAACTTGGTGATCAATGAAGTGATTATTCTTGAACAATATTTGAGAATTTTGTCATCAGAACTGCAGGTGTGGAAAAAGGAACATAATCCAAAGACTGCAAAAAAGGCTGCTGGATTGGCTGATGTGTGTGTGGCTGCTAGGAGGAAGAACTCATGGGTCTCCAAAGCCACTCTCCGCCAGGTCCAGGGAGCTTACGTCTTTCAGAACACTGTAGGGCCTTTGCCACTTCAGAGTGATGCTGCCTCTATCATTTTGCTTCTGCATATCTGGATGACAGAATTTTTAAGAGCACCCACACCTGCAACACCTAAAAGTGGTCTTTGAGTTTCTCCAGAATGTAGGACTGACAGTGAATCCAGCAAAGTGTGCCATTGCGAGGAGGGAAACAGGCGACCTGGGCTTCGTCATCAGAAAAGGATTGGTGAAGCCACAAATTCAAAAAATTGAAGGCATCCAGCCCTGCACCCTTCCACAGAAAAGAAAATCCTTCTTGGGTATGTCTGGTTGGTGCCACATTACTCTGCTTAGAAACATGACCAGTCGTCAAAGCCCAAACATACTTCTAAGGTCTGAGGACGCTAAGGAAACACTCAAAGACATTCAGCAGGCCTTGAGCCAAGATCATCTGCTCTATTGCCCTGACTTTCAGCAGGAGTTTGTCCTACAAACTGATGCATCAGACAAAGATCTTGGTGTAGTGTTGCTTCAGGGCCCCCCAAATGACTGCCATCCAATCGCCTTCATCGGCCGTAAACTTCTCCCCAGAGAAACCAATTATTCCACTATAGAGAAGGAATGCCTGACTATAAAACAGGCTTTGGATTCACTTCAGAACTACCTCCTGGGAAGACGGCTTGTGCTGGAAACTGATCACAAAGCACTAAGAATGGCCGGAGAGGATGAAGAACACTAACAGTCACGGGTACCTGACAATGCAACCCTGCAAGTTTGAGGTGCATCACATCCCTGGCACACAGACTGCTACTGCTGACAATTTGTCCCACTGTGCCAGCAAGTCTTCAGAGGTGGGGAATTTTGTGGTGGATGCTCCTACCACCACCAAAATCTTTATATTACTAGTTACAGATGACACCTTGCTTAAGTTTAAGCTATTTCATTTAGATATATATTTTCTAACGTGTGTGGTTCAGTTAATATTTGTCTGAGTGGTTTATTTACTCTTGCTCTTTTACTTGAAGTTCTGCAAACACTCACCAGCTGGAGGTGTTAAAGCCAGGAGCATGCTACGACTGAAGACGGGCAACTTTATTTTTAAAGTTGACCATAGTCATTTATTTTAGTCACTTTAATGTTCACTTACTTGTGTTAAGCATTAATATTATTTTTTATTTTTTTATTCAATGCTTCAAACTGCGGCAAGTAAAATGCCTTACTTTACAGTCAGGCAGAGTTGCTGAATGCGCGGAAACTCATTGTTGGGCAACCAAAACAGTCTCTGAGGCGCTTAATAAAAACTCAGCTGACACAAAGTGGAAGAGCTACTAAAGCCACATAATTTACATCTCTCTGTCCCTCTGTGTCCAGCAGAGAGATGTGCAGTGCAGCGGATTTAGCTCATCATGCAGGGCCAGTCCAAAGTCCAAAGAGCAGAATTTGGTTTAGGGGCCCCTTCTGCAGTTAAGAACATCAGCACCACTAACAGCATTTCACCATGGACTTAGTGAAATCTAGGAGTTTAATTGGCCATGTTAAAAGCAATCAGTGATAATTGAAGTTTGGTGAGATGTATTTGTTAACTAACAGAGCTCAAACTCAAAGATGAGAATCAGATTGTATCTATGGTAACAAAATAATCTAACTATGAATATTGTTCTTTGAACTTTTACAAAGTAAATTAGCCAGCTCCTTAAAATCAAAAATTTAAATATTAAACAACCTAAAATCTTGTAATTTATGTATGCTGAAACTATTAAATTGTATTTAACAGCATTGATAATCTCAATAGACAAATATTACCTTTTTGTGTCTGTGGCCTGTGTTAAAATATTAGCATTTATGGGGCCCCTGAAATACCTGGGGGGCCTTAAGAAACAGCTGACTTAATTTGGATCGAAGAAAAGTGCAAATAATTGATATTTATTTTAATTGCATTTTTTTTATTTGTTATTTTTAAGACTCTATAGTCATGGTGTAAGTACTGTCGGCAATGTCTTCCAGTAACATTTTTATATTTCCTATCAACTTAACATCTTTTAATACAAGAACATGGAGGACTGCCGGTGGACCGCCTCGGCGTCCCCACCACCGGGCTTAGCAAGTTTTCTGGGGGAAACCCTGCTTTTGTACGTTTGAGACTAACGTTGCAAGTACCTGAACAGAAATGTAATGTAACAAAAATCTGCCATACATGAAAATGCTCCACAAGATGGAAACTTGCTTTAGATAAATATTTAGATGCATGTGCTTGTCAACGCTTGTATGTTACTGCAGAGCCCAACAGTGATGCTCTGCAGCTGAAACAATGCTGTTATCTGAGGGGAAAATAGCAGATGAGACAAAAGAGAGAAACACACAGTAGAAGTCAGAGAGAGCAAACGCTCTGGGGGTGAAGAAGATTAACAGTAGATGAGCACACTGTGAAGGCTCTTTTCAGCACAGAAGAGCAGAAGTAATCCTCATTAAGGTAATTAGTGTTTCAGGAGACAAAGTGACAATAAACACAAACTATGTGCAGAACTGGTCCGGATGCATGCAGTCAGACAACACGTGGTGCCTGCGTTTCAGCTGCAGGACGGATCAGGAGTGTGGGCATGTGTGCATTAGTAGGAGGCTGTGTGTTTAACATGAGATCAAGCAAATGCTTGGCAAGGCGTCAGCCTCATAAAGCCCCAGGATTCCACGTGGAAAACACTCCCACACTGCACACCACAGGGAAAGACACACACAAACACAAACACTTCCTCTGACGAGTCAACTCTGAAGGCAAACATGAGGCTGCCCATGGTAAGCCCGAACCAGCTCTCCGTTCAAAGGGGTCTGAACCTCCTGAGCCAGTCTCAGGCAGGTCAACAACGGGTCTGTTTGAACTGGCGTCGAAGAGAATACATCAGCCTCTAACTGCTAACTGGCCTGGCTAGACGGAGCAGCCTGCAGCCAGATTGTTTTAGAAATCTGGAAAAAATAGACTTCAGGGATTTCGACAAGAGCCGTCGGTGCACGCCGAGGATCAGACAAATCCACACACACAGGCGTTGATGCTGGCGACTTCAGGCTGCAAGGGAGCGCAGATTATTTCTCTTTCAGTGAGGTTTTTTGTTTTTAAAATTTTCTTCTTAGTGATCTGCATCAGCACCAGGAAGGGTGATTTCCATTCTTGACTGTCATAATTAAACGAAGCTGCTGTGTGTAGGTCCTCCAGGCCAGCAGGGGGCATCCAACAGCAACTGATGTCTCCCAGAGAAGATGGATCTCAAAACTTAATTTATCATTATTTTAAATTTAATTCAGTATTCTTGAAATGGCAAATTCAGAGTTTAAAAACCCTTTAAATTAAAGCAACATGAACAATTTATTTGCACTATACATAACGCATATGAATGCTCGATATACATTTAGGTAAAAATAACAGCAATTAGACCACAGTATCATAATAAATATAGCTGGAACTGGTCCACTGTACCATATTAAGACTTACCTGGTTCAGTGCAGTTTTTGTCCGGCTCCAGGTAGAGCTTAGACTTGTTGTCTTCTTGCAGAAGGTGACGACTCTCCCACTTTGCCTCTTCCACAACCAAGGAGATAGAAGTTTGATATCCTGGGAGGCAGAAAAAGTTGTAAAACAGAAATATTAGGAAAGTTCCACTAATATTTAAGGTCAAACAAGACAACTGCAAAAAAAGGACCAGTACTACTGGTATTTGGTTACAAAAAATACATTCACGACAGTCTGCATCTTCCACAAGATCACAGGGAGATGAGACGTGTTTTGTGTTCTCACGTTTTCCTTTTGAGGAATCATCAGTTCAGCATCATTCTGTGAACCACAAAGCTCAATCTTGCATGTATATATCCTTCATTTAACCAGATACGTCTCACTTAGATTAAAAAATCCCTTTTTCAAGAGCGACCTGGCCAAGACTGGCAGCAACACACAGACAATTGCAAATCAAAACTTACAGTCATCAAAACCCAATTAAACATACAACATGGCTAATAAAGAAAAACAGCAAAAAGCAAATACAGACATTTTTCATCCTATATGAACTAGACTTACTGACGTTTTATTTTATTTTTTCCCCGATTACGCAAGTAATCATCAGAATAATCAATAGATTGCTCGATTACCAAACTAATCGTTTACATCACTCTACATTACAAGTAAAGGCTTTAAATATTTCCCAATATTTGTAATTGACACATATATATATATATATATATATATATATATATATATATATATACTATATAAAATGAATCACTTTCTGAAATGAGTCAAAACTATAGAATTTTTTTGTCAAGCGGTAATTGAATATCAATATCTTTGCCACTAGAAATAGCAAGACTTCAGGAAAATAGTCTCTCGTAGTTGTAAACATTGGTTTTGCTCTGTGAACACCAGACTGCAGATAAGGAGACAACTTCCCTCATTATCCTCATTCTCATCCAGTTAGCAGATAAGCCACGGCGTATTTGTCTTTTTAATGGCGAAGGCTTTTCTCATCTTCAGCGTAATAAGCTTCTCTCTGAATGCCTGTCAGACGTTCACAGGTTGCGAGCACGTACACACAAACACACTCAGATGATGGTGTTTCACTGGGAGACGTCTGAGAGCATCATTTATCTGATCTGGCTAATTAAAAGCATAATGGGTTCCTCTGGCCCTGCCAAGTGCAGGTGAATTGCGTTGTGATTGTGTTTTCATTGTTCGTGGGTACAAAGGGTCTCGGCAGACTGACGGCTTCAGAGAAACTGGGCCACGGGGCCCACTGTGCCGCCGTCAGTCAACGAGATCCACACAGGAATTCTGATATGAAAAACATTCATTTACATTTAGAAGAGGGCGTCTGGTATCCAAAGGACCAAGCAACATTATGTTTGTTGTCTTGATGATTGAGTATGAACATCGTTCCAGACTAGTGATGATAAAACTCTTGTTCTCAATAGAAATGCATATTTGAAATGCACTAAAATGCCCCATTTCCTCAAAAGCCAGATGCAATTAAGGCACAGCTGCTTGTGACATTCACATAAACGATTACATTATATCCTTAATGTTTTACCTTTTAGTATTTTGTTCATCTTTTACTTAATAGGTTTAATGAGTTTGTTGATTAAAGGGTTAACTAGTGGAGGCACCTGATTAAAATTTTTAGTCAGGTTAATTGCAGTCTGTAATTAATTGGGATCAATCACATTTTAATCTGAAATTATATATATATATATATATATATATATTGTATATACAAAATAAGCAACATTTTCAATTCAAAAACACATTTTTGCTGCTAAATTATCAAATAAATAGACGTATGAGCTCAACCACTAAGGTATTTATTGTTTTTAATTGTTTTTAAGTTATTGCGGTAACCTAATCAACTTTCAAGTGTTTCACGAACCCCGGGTCATTCATGTAACTACTTTAGAAATGTGGACTGTGGCCTGTAGGATTGGGGACGTCGGTACTTGGTGTAACGTTATACATTTAAGATTCTCCTCCTCACATATAAAGCTCTTCATAGTCAAACTCCATCATACATCTGAGATGTGATTGTTCCATATGTTCCTAAAGGAACACATTGCTTCCAAACAGCAGGTTTACTGCTGGTTCCTAGAACTTTAAAAACTGTCGTTAAGGGAAGGACAAACTTCAAGATTTAAACAAACATTTTCATTCAGATGTTGTTGTACATGGCATCATTTTCACAAGTTCTGCATTTGTACTTTGTGTATATATATATATATATATATATATATATATATATATATATATATATATAGCTGTGCCTTGTGGTCCATGTGCCTGACAAAGCACTCTGAGAATCACTTTCGGTGTATGGCTTTTAGTGGCCACAGGAACAAAAAGCATTTGTGCAAGAAAGAAACTGTAGATGCTTCATTACTCTATAACTAAAGGTTCATGTTATTGTAATAATTTCTTGCTTCAGGTTCCAAAGTTGTACTTAACTGGGAAAGTCCACAGAGGAGCACTGAGAACAGTTATGCAAGATGCTACAGGACAATCACAGAAAGTTTGACCTGTTAGTAGATTCTCCAAAACGTAGTCACAATGAGTAAGGGAATATATTCTCTTTCACAATTTCAAAGTACTTCAATGTCAAACAAATTCAGCTCCTTTCACAGACATTTAAAAAATGTAAATAAGACCAGAGATGAAATAATCCCCCAGTGGATTATAAGCCTGGCGGGCCACCAGGCTAAGCATTGCTTATTTATTTAAGTTTTGCACTTAGAAATACCTTATAGTTGGTGTTCAGGTGTTAATCTTCCAATCTTTCAATAGCACGTAATTATCGAGTGATATTTTAAAATTTCCTGTCAACTTTATACATTGTTTTAACTCTGAAACACAACAGGCTGCTGGATGAATGACTGCCCTAGAACCAAACCCCTGGGAAAACCTTGCAACATGTCAAATACTAATGTCATCAAGCCTATATACAGTCCATACCAGGAATTATGAACTTTCAGAAACAACAGTAACTCTCAGTAATGATCCTTTTCCCTCTCTGACTAGCGGTGGAGGAATATTGGCACACATCGTTAGTGTCTGCTCAGATCTCTCACAGGCTAAGTTAATCAGACTTTTCTTACAGTCAGGTGTAATATAAAGTGCTTTATAGATGTTTTAAAAAACACGACACGCATAACTCCCAGAGAAACACAATTAAATAATTAAATGACAAGAAAAATGAAACCAACGGATAAAAACAAGGAATTATTGATGGTAAAACGATGAAAGACATTAATAAAATAATAAAAGAAAATTGCTGCAGTTGATTAGAAGCTCAAATCCTCTGTGAAACAGAAAATTGATTCATCATTGAAAGAGCAGCTCACTGTGAAAATAAAATGGAGAGTAAATGCACATGATGTAAACAAAGCATATGATACTGCAAAGACTTTATGATAACAATTGCAATTTGTGCTGCTCTTCACCAAAGGTTTTCGACAAACCATGGATGACAAAAGTATTAAGAAACACCTGAAGAAAAAGAAGTTATTCATAGAAATATTTCTTAAAATTAAGAAGAGGCTAGAGAGAAATATGAGCAATATAAAAACAAGAAAACAGTTTTTAAACAAGACCTACAGTCAGTTATTAAGTAAAAATAGAAATAACATGAAAGCTCAGTGGAGTATAGTAAACAATCTGATTAAAAATGGTAAAAGACAAACATGTTCTCTGAATTATTTTGTTAAAAAAGGCTCCAAAATGTCAGATAAAAATAGAATTCAATCATTTCTTTGTAAAAGTCTTGAATCCCAAAAATATTAAAATACAAAAATATTAAGAGTAATTTGACAGAAAGGGATTAAAAGTAATTTATACTGTTAAAGCCTTTACAAATAAAAGATCAACTGATCATTTAGATATGGATATGAGATTAGTGAAATCAATAATTGATTTGGTAATAGACCCGTTCATGTATAATTGTAATTTATTCTTTTCTACTGGGAGATTTCCTAAACATTTGAAGGTAGCCAAAGTTATTCCACTTTATAATTATTTTTTTTTTTTGTCAATTTATTGACCTATCTCTTTCCTTTCTCAGTTTCCAAAAGTTGTTTGAAAAATATATTTGCAGACTTAAAAAAAAAAAGCTTTAATAAATATGGTGTTAGAGGTCATGCGCATGAAAGGGTCTCCAGTTATTTAGAGAATAGTTTGTAGAGTTAAACAGTGTCAGATCTGACTTAAGTCTCGCTTTAAACCGGTTAAAGTGCGGATCGGTTCCACTAGTGAGCTTCTCTACCAGCTGTGGTCAACCGTCCACTGATGTCCACAGCAACACTCAGCAATGGAGAACTTCAAGGTTGTGGTTCTGATGGACTCAAATAAACCCAGATATGTCAATTTGTCTTATAGAAATTAATTGCTGGCCCAAGGATAATGATACAGACTCAGAGATGATCAGCTGTTTATCTCGCTATGCATATAAATACAAATACATTCTGATGCTCTTTATTTTTTCATTTTAAATATGCAACCTTTTGGATTTAGGTAACATGGTCAAAATTTGTAAACCAATAGCCATGCATGAACTTTATTATTTTTTTTAATCCAAAGAAAAAATAAAAGTCACATCAAAAACTATGTAGTTCCAGTGTTTCACCGTCTCGGCACAAAACAGCAACTCCAGTTTGGTGTCAAGTTTTGTTCCCCTAAGTTATTTTCCTTTTTGTTTTCATCTTAAAAATGTTTCCAAGTTCTCATGCCTGGTGTCGTCTCTCCCTTGTCTTGGTTCTTTTCTAGCCTTGATTATCATCATCCCTATGCTTCAATCCTGTTATGTTCCAGTATCCATGTTTGGGGTTTCCCTTAGTTTCATTTGGCGTGACAGCAGGTTCTGTTATCCTTTAGATGTAAGGTTTTATTTCTTGTCTGCTGAGCTAAGGTCCTCAGCCCAGCCTTTTCCCTGCTAATTTAGCTCATGTTTTTCACCTGTTACCTGATCAGTTGTCCTCCTCACCTGTCTTTACAAAGGCATTTGTCTTGATTCTCATGCGTTTTACGTCTGGTAAGTTTTGGTGAACCCTCTGGTAAATATCCTAAGCTTAAATAAATCATCATGCCACGTCGCCGTTTGCATTTTGGCTCTTCACCATCTCCACCTTCAGCCTCTTTTGTCCTGGAAGAAAACATGGTGAAAGTGGTCATGACTTGAAGCATGGTCTGTAGCATTAAAGGCTCAGGGAGTGGAAATTACTTGAATCCAACATGTGGCGTATTCATATACAAGTGGTCTGTGTTCTCATTTTAAAGTGTATCTATATTTCAGTCTCTAAGCCATCCTTTATCTCCCCCACTGCGACTCTTTTCAACCAAAACCTGTTCATCTCCCTTCCCTCGCATCTTCCCTCCTCCTCTTGTCCTCGCTTGCTCCCACTTTTCCTCTTCACATCCCACTTTCATCTGCCCACATACACACTCACGCAAACAAACACAGTTCCGGTCTCCCCTTCGTTCTCTTCTATCTTGTCTCTTTTCCTTTATGTCTAAGTCGGCTCTGAGTCCCGAGGCTTTGTCAGAGCAAAGTGCTCCATCTGTGCTCCTCCACTCTCCCATCCAATCGCCCGCTAACAAAGAAGGACCAACAGACAAGAGCTTTAAGTTATGTAATGAGGTTATGCAGAGATTATTACTGTATCTCAGATATACCAAGAGGCTTAGCTATGGAATGACCATTTGTCTGGCAGATTTCTGTTGGATAGATGATGAAGGGAAGGATGGAGAGATTGGCGCACAGCATATTTACTCTACAGATTAAAGCAGAGGTAACAAATAGACACTCGTATTGCAAATGAATTTGTGGCCACATATGGCGTAGAAGAACAGCATTTGCTCTGTATACAGCGGCTAGCAGTGCTCAATGATAAAGTGTAACTATATCGTTACTGACTGAATCGGAGATTTGATTCGTACCTTGCACCCTAAGTGTCCGTGACCATACATGGAAGAAGACCAAATGCTTGGACAGGGACATGAATAAGAACATGGGTTCATGCAGTCCCATGTGATGCATGCAGGCACAAAAGTCAAGTTTAAGAAATGCTGACAGTTCAATTATCATGGCCGTGTGATGATCTCCTGGTCTCTTGTGTGAAAACTCCCTTCAATTAGCACCTAGTCCTAACTCAGAGCTCCTCCAGTGAAGGTCACAATGAACCTACAATGACAGATTAGTTCAGCACTTCAAAGTAAGGAGTGCTGAACATTGAGGTCTGCAGTCATGAACTCAATGAAGCCACCATTAAATCACCAGTTATTAATGGTAACTGGTAATAACTGCTCATAAATATTTGACTGTAATATTTCTGGATTTACGATTATCTCTGTAAATATGCTTATGACAGTATTAGGGTGCATTCACACCTGTCCTGTCAGTTTGCTTTAACTGAACTCTAGTTTGTTCGCCTTGAAAGTCCAGTTTGTTTAGGAAGGTGTGACAAGTCAAACGAATTCTAATGTGGATCTAAAATGCAAACTCTGATCCGCCTACAAACCTCGGTCTTGGTTCGGTTGAAGGAAATTCCAGACTGCAAGCGGACTGAAAATTGGTCCAAAAGCAGGAAGAGGCCTAAAGCCGAGGGTTAAATACAGCCAAAGCAGATGCACAAGTCTAGCGCTCGAAGGAGAAGTGGCTCATGGTCATTTGGAAAAGACAAAAGACATCCTACAACCTGATGCCACTCCATTTTTGATTACATTGGTGAAGAAGGAAGTTGAGCTCAGTGTCTTCTTCAGAGGTTTTCATGTTATGTCCTTCAGTGGTTCTTGGTGCAGCGCCACCACAGGCGAGAGAAATAACAGGTTACTCAAAAAGGCTTGCTATGTTTGATACATTTCAACAGGTGTGCTCCACCACCAGTTGCAATTGTAGTCCTCTATCAAACCGAGTCTACCAGATTATCAGGTGTGAAAAAAGCAGACTTTTTGGCTGCATAAAGGTGCAGTCAACACCAGCAGAAAAGGTGGACAAACTGCTTTGCCCAAGGAAACAAACAACTAAGAGTCAGGCTGGCAGCCCACAGACTGCAAGGTGAACTCCTACCATACTCTTGGTGCAAAGCATCAGTTACAGTTGTCCTGTTCCATGTTTGTGTGCATCGTCCCTGTCAAATGAACAAATCAATAAGACAAAGGGGGATTATTTTTAAGTTGTACCCAGATTGATTGGTCCCAATTTCTTTAATTCTGGGTCAATCGACGATTGACTACTAGCTGCACATGAAACTGATCTTATCCACAGATCTTTTCTATCTATATGAGATAGGGGTGCATTTGACAATAGTCAGCCTACTGTTGCCAACTTTGCAACTTTTTTCCATATTTAGTGCAAAAACAACTCGGCATTTAGGCCAAAATCAATCAGGCTTTTTAAATATCATCGATCAGCTAGAAAACTGCAATCAGTGCACCCTACTTTATTTAAATAACAGCAATCAGTCTGTAGAACAATTCAGTATTGACCATTAATGCAAACAACACCTGCTGAACAGGTATTGAAGAAGTACCTGAAAACGTCTTGTCATATTCGACACAACATGCAGAGGAAAAAATTATCTGGAAAATGTTCTCTATTCCTCATCCATGCATTTATATGTCACTTAAATAAATCTATATTTATCTACTCAATCTACCTGTGTCCCTCTCGCTCTCTCTAACTGTATCATGTATATATTTGCTTACAAATCTCAGAGTTATTCAGCCAGGGTGGAATATTTCCCCTCTTGCAGCCAAACCAGGTCAACACCTTTTATTCGGTTATGACTGGATTTCTGCTGCATGTCAGGGGAAGGGCATTAAGAACGTGGCTGATGCTACTTGTGCCTTTGCCATATGAACCAGGAGAAGAGTAAGTACTGCCTTCAAAATGAAATTCGGCACATTTAAAGACGCATATGCAGATCTCACGGTACTGAGGCTAATAAAATCAGTTAATAATCAGGGAAACACTTGCAATTGCAATTAGTCTCATTTTAATGGTAAACCATACATCGACAAAATAAGCAACATTTTCAATTCAAAAACTCCTTTTAGCACTACTTTTTTAAAAATAAATAGACATGACCTTAACAACAACGATATTTCTTGGCTTTAATTTATTATTAATGCTTTTCAACCACCAGATTGTTGCAAAGTGCTGTTATAGTGTTTCAGCCACCCCTGATCATTCATGTAACTTCTCTGAATAAATACGTGTTTAGACATGTGGACTGCGGACGCTGACATTTCGTTAAGGATGTCTGTGCTGCTGCAGCACTTTTAGAATTTCAGATGATATTTTAGGTTTCAATAGCTGCAGCGATATTTCTACGACTTGCACCCAAGAATAGTCTTTTCTTGAATCCAATCAGATTGTTCTTTTTGGAGCAAATATTATCCACTGTGTCATCCATTGCTGTTGCCTCTGGATGTTGTGTGTCAGATTTACAGGCGTACCAGAAACACAACACAAAGGCTCCAGCTCTCTGTTAAAAATAAAAATGCTATTAACTGTGTACAGATTTTTAATTTATAATTCTATGAATTAATTCACATGTGTCAACTGAAGGCCTGTATGCCAAAACCGGCCCGCCATAGATTTTTATGTGGCCCTCTAGATTCTAGATTAAACACTAGGTGTGTTTAAATATTATGTTATAAATCAAATCAATGCCACTTTTATCTGTTTACTGCCAAATTACATCAACCGGTCCCTCCATCTTCTTGAGAATTATCATGGAAATTCATGCAAAATCAACAAATCCCCACACTTTTTTGTGCTAATATATAATTAGGAGTTTATTGCTGAATTTTCTCAAAAATTGTCAAAAACTTTCTTACTTGTACTAAACAGCTGCCTCGGCCTTAAATAATGTCAGATTATGGTCCATGATCTATGTGTGCATTTACCATCATAAATAAGCTCAAATATCGCAAATGTTTCCAAATTTGTCCCACAAACGCTTTGATTTTTATTGCAAATAAATCACAGAAATGATCACGAAATCCTGTAGGAACTGAAAAGATGTTCAATAATAATATTTAATTTTAAGAGTTCATTGACAGTTTTAACAGTTTGTGAGCAGGTTTTGTCAGTACTTTCTGGCACAACCGGCCCTTTAAGATCTTGATTTGGCTCGAAACGAAAATGAGTTTGACACCCCTGAATTAACTGATCAGAATTAATGCATTTAAGTCTCGGTCTTAAATAATAATTGAACTTTGGTATTCTATTTTCATAGAGGTTGCATCACAGTGAAGATCACCCAGGCCTGGCTTGTTCTCTTCACATACCTGCACCTCCCAAAGAAAGTAGCCCTTACTTTACCATGACAAACAAATGATTCACAATAAAATACTTTAGTCATGTCCGGAAAGAAGGCAAATAAAACGTGATGACCTAAAACTTATTCTTTATAGGGACTCTTGGCTACATATATATTTGTTTAAAAGTCTAATTCTATGCAAATATAATCCATAAACTCAGCAGAAGCAGCCATATAGCCAGTGTGAATCTCCTTTAGGTATGCACGCCAAGCAGACTGTGTGTGTGTGTGGGTGTGGGTGTGTAGGTGTGTGTGTGTGTGTGTGATCGTGAAGCTCTGGAGCTCCTGATGGGGTCCAGTACTGCCTGGTACTGGATGTCCAGTTCATGTGTGACGCCTGGTGCTGCTTGAGCAAGCTCAGAGAAATGAAAGCATGAGTTGGGGTGAACACACGGCCGCTGCGACCATTTCCAGAGAGTGATTGCTTGCAGATGTTGCATCATGTTGTTGTTTAGCTCTCAGCAGTGGTTGTTAATGTAAGCAGCAGCACCAGGGAACAAATGCACTCTACACTTTCACTAATATAAAAAAATAAAAAATCCATGTGAGTCCACAGTTCTTTCACCCTTTGCTGATACAGCACGCCTACTGGTGTTTAGATGTTTTCTATGGATAGTTCTTCCTTTACGGCTATTTCAATAAACGTCGTTAATAAAACACCAAAAAAAAATAAATAAATTAAAAATGCATCTAAATGTCCCTATGAGAAGCTGTTCCTCTACCATCAGCCTGTTGGTCTGGCTGACTGCAAACCCAACTTGAACGTTGTGTTCCTCTGAGGACCGGAGTCAGAAAAGGAAAACCTCCAGCCTGCTCCTCACCTGCTTTCTGTGCCACCGTCTGCAGCCCCACGACCAGCGCCAGCAGCGCAGCCGCGAAGCACATCTGGATGGCGAACAACTCCTTTCGCTTTCTCCGCCTGGCTTTGCCCCTTCGCCGGCTCAGCATCACTCCTCCTCCCACGGCCGTCGCGGGCATCCCTTCCACCACCATGCGGGCCACGTCCTTCGGCGCGAGCGCTCCGGCGTTCCGGCGGCGGTCCAAAAGGTGGGAGAGCGCGAGGCGGAGGCAGAGAGCTGAGGCCGCGCGGGAAGGTAAGTTCTCAGGAGGCGAACATATGACTTGGTGTCGCTGGTTCGGTGAAGCTCACGGGGCTACGGGGAAGTTACGTGTCCGGTCTGGAATTTCAAAGTAAAACATCAAATTTGAATATCACGTTTTCTGCTGTTGTGGTTTGTTGTGAGGAAGAAGAATGTTTCTAAAACAGAAAGATGTTGACTAGAATCTGAACCCAGGTACTTAGAATGTAAAATTTAAATAATAATAATAAAAAAATTAATTAAGTATTCAACATTTAGAAATGTGCAAAGAGGTGTAACACCGGAAGCATATCTGCCACCCCAACTAAAGAAAATCTGACACAATGTGAAAACTATATGGGATGGAGCCTTTCTGGTAACATGGAAGAGAAAATATCAAAGCCATGGTCATGACTTAATAACTCATGCCCATGAGGCCACGAGTAATTAAGTTTTGACCATAAGTGTGTGTTTTTTATCCTCCCATGTCACCAGACGGGTTCTGTCACTGTCAATGTTAACATATTTGTAATACCAGGAAGTGACCCTAAGTGCTATGCAAGAAAAACAAAACAATCAATAATAATAATAATAATAATAATAATAATAATAATAATAATAATAGTAAAGTCAAAACAAAGAGATAAAATCATCCCCTTAAACACCCCAGATAGCAAAATATAAATGAATCAACGCTGAGTTCGACAGAAACATTCAATCCACTTTGAAGCCTGACATTTACGGTGACATTGTGGTCTGTGAGTGTGGTAGTAAAAGTGAGTCTTTAGTAGAACCTCATCTGCAGTATGTAGGTTTTAAAAATATATTCTTACATATTTGTTTAAACTGTCACTATGCCGTGACAGTGTTGTATGAGGCAGATAATGTGTGGAAAAATTGAGCTCCTCTGCCTTCTCCCAGTGCTCCCAGTTCTAACTAGAAAAAAACAATCAGAACCGAGAGGCAGGTCTTAGTGCTGTTAATCGCAGTCTCATGTGGCGCTGCTCAACCCCTCCCCTTTGCTCTCTGCAGACCTGCAGCTTAATCCGGTTGAGAATACTCAGGGCTAGTTAGCATGATGGTGGATTAACGGTCTTCCTGTAATGGTAAGTTGTTTCTCCGCCATCCACACATTGAGCAGCCAGTATACGAGGTTGATTGACAGCCGCTAAGACCCTCCTCCTTGCTCTGATTGGTTGTTTTTGGTCGGGTGAGGTGCATTTCTTCAGACTGCAGTAGTTGCTCGGGAGGAGGTGGAAGAGATCCATCTTTTCAGAGATCATCTATCTCATACTGCCAGGACATAGAGTTTTAAATAATAAATAATAATAAAAAAACATTTTTTACAAAAGTTACATATTGCAGCTTTAAATTTCTCTAAACTTTGTGCAGATTCAGTGAGGGAAGGTGTTTAATAGACTCATCAGCAACTGCAAAACCACAATCGCCTCAACTTCTAAGGATGGATCTCGGAACATCTAAAAGCATCTGATTATTTGACCTCTGTGTTCATTATTGTGAGAATGGTGTTGCAATGTAAGTTTATCCCTTTCCGTTTAGTTTATGGTTGTGTTCAGTTTCATAAGTTTATTTCTCTTAGACCGTTGTTTGGATTATTGTCCTTTTGGTTTGTAGTTCTTCTGAGTCTGAGCTCAGTTCACCTCGTCTTAATTAGTCTTTCTCCTTCAGTTTCTCTTCTCTCATTAAACCACGTTGCCTCTGACTAGCTCACCTGCTGCCTTTGTCATTTTACCCCTACCTCAGGAGGTAAGCTCCTGATTTCTTTCTTCTTTTTTTTTTGTTTTTTTGCTGGGTGCTTCCATTTCATTGCCTGTGGTCCATGACCAGTTCTCCCTCTGAGTTCCCCTATAATTTCTCCTTCTTGTTGAACAATAACGTTGATTTTCTGTCTTAGAATAGTAGTCTGCCTGTAGTTTTAGCAGAGGAAGTGAAGGAAGTCATTCAGTCCGTGTAGGTCACGCTTCCAAATATTAAATGAACAATAACACCCGCTTTGTTCGACTCAGCACTTCCCACTGCACAGAAGAGGGTGGCTGTTTAATCTCCAGGAAGTGTCATGGCGTCATGGCGTCGAAGATCACAGGAAAACGTTAGTGGGTAAAACGTTAAACTCTCAACAGAGTCTATGCTTCCAGGAAGGACTTGTTTCTCAATAGTACAAAAGGCTAGTTTTTAACACACTCTGGAACAATAAAATCTTTCTTTATTTCTAATGCATGACTGACAAATACAGTCCAGCTCCTGAAATCCACATCCAGATATTGAAATGACATCATCACAGTGTGGAAAGAAGCTGGAGATTCATAATACCATGCAAAAGAGACAGTAGACTGTGTAGCATTAGTGAATAAGCTGCATGATCACACATACAGTCTCTTGACCTATGCTCACACACACTGCGCACACACACACTTCGGTGATGGCTTTGGTATAATCCTCTCCCACAGATACCGACAGCCATGATTTGACACAACAGCAACAGCATTATGATGGATTAGGAAACAGTAAATGATGTTTCTCTTTCTTTTTTTTGTGTGTTCATTTTCAAAATGGTTCATGTAAATATATGTACATTTTCACTTAGATACAATCACAGGACCACCTACATCTTCACCTGATGCTTTAGCAGGCCTGGCACATTCAGGGCCGTTTTGACAACTAGAAAGGACGTTTTGTGCATAATTGTGCCTTTTTGTCAAACTCTTTTGTGTCATTATCATAGCAGAGATTAAAAGACTGTTAAGAACACAGCAGTGAAAAAGAAATTACTACCCGCAAAATATTCTTTTTTTTTTTTTTTAAAGAAATATTCACATACAGACGTCAAATCTTGTTTCTCTTTGTTTCTGGGGGGAAAATAATTCCACATAAATGTAGAAAATTCACATTGCTTTGGTCATTTAACAGAGACAATATGCAAATACATAAATGTGGATTTTGAGAAAAAAGTTAGGACATCCATTAATACCACCTCTCTGTTCATTCCTGGGGTTTTGACTTATAGGTTCATAATTATTTCCTGCTTTCTGTTCCTTGACTCATTTGGCTTTGACTTGTATTCACACTGGACCTTTTCCCTTTGACGCTCATTTGACTTCTTTGCAGGTCCCTCTGCATTCATTCTGCGTTTTCCTTGTACTCCTCAGTCCTCCTGCTCAGCCCTTGCTCAGCTGTTCTGCATCACTCTGATTAGACTCGCCTGGCTTTTATGTCACTCTTCACTTCTCCATCACTAATTTAACTCTTTGGTTTTAATTGTTTTATGATGGTTTCTGCGTTTCTAAGCACTCCAGTTCTATGTCCCGTTCTACCTTGTGGCAATAAACCTCTATGGTTTCTTCATTTTAACATTAAATCGTTCTTGATGCTTTTCTGCTTTCAGTCTGCACAGTTGGTAGCACTGCTACCTGTGCAGCCTGTACTCCACCTCTTACCCATTGACTGCTGGAGATAGGCAGAAGCCCCCTTTGTGATTCTGCAAGGATAGGGGTGTTAGATAATGGATGGATGAACGTTTTAAGCTTGTCTGCATTTTGGTCTTCCAGTACCACATTATGACAGAAAAAATACTATCAGGAATTAAAATATGTGCATAGACACTTCCTCTATGCACTGGCGGCTGAAACTGGTGGTGTTCAGCCACCAGTTTCTTAGAGGAAATTGGTTGTGGCAGAAAAATGTAAGTTTCTACTTTGTTAGAGCTGATGAAGGATGTTAAGAAGGATCACCAGGCTGACTTAGCAGGGATATTCCACACCTGTTCTAGCAGTTCCTGGTTGACGCGCCAGCAGCAGACACCAGATGGTTCATGTGGTAATCAGTTCTCTGTATCCTCGGTCCAAGTCTGCTCCTTGGTTTACCTTTCCTCGTCTCCTCGCCTCCCCTCTTTGCAAGCTCAAATCTAGATCTGCCTGGCTCCTGAACACTCTGCTTTTGTCCTCTGGTTCTGATCACAGCGCCCATTTAGTGACGAGAGACATTTCCTCTCGTTGACACAGTCTCAGAACCAAGCCTCGTTGCTGTTCGCCTGTCCACCCACCAACACTTCGTCGTTCCTTGCTGGTGACAAAGGGAAACAATCACCCACTGTACACCGACCACCAACCACTGCTTCTGATCACACTTACCTCCTCCTTGGATCACTGGTAAGGAAAAGTAAGGCCCCCCCATCCAGTCGTCCATCCAGAACATTGCATTTACAACTTACCTTTTTTTCCAGAAGTGACAATTTGCCTTGTTTGCATGTTCTTGAAATAAACTTGTTCAACTTTTTCTCAGTGTCTGTGACCGTTGAAGCTTAAGAGTCCTTGATTAAACATAACACATTAGAAGCAGAAGATTTAATCTGAAATATTTAACAGAAAAGTTCCAACAGAACTCTGTACGGGGGAAAGAACGGTAACCACGTTGAATGTTTTCATTCAGCAATGCCTTCTCCTCCATCGCTACACCTCAGCTGTAGTGATGCTACACCTGCCTTTGATGTGTTTGTTCAGGCATTGTCCTGTAAATGATTCCATGTTTATTCCTTTCTCTACCGACCATTGAAGTGGATCCTCCCCTTTTGATCATCGGGGATTTGGCTGCAACAGTTAAAAGGGTTTGTTCTGTTATGCAAAGATTGATCAGACATGTTTGAAATTCAACGTACAAAACCCAGAAGACAGTCTCACACACCGTACAATGCTGGCCCTGTCCTTGCATAGTCTGTGTACTGGGGAAATTATCTGAATAAATAAATCAGTCTTTGTAATTTCAGCACCATTGTGCCAAAATTTGTTTTACAAAGATGTGCAATAGACAGAGCTCTTGGTACCGCTAAAGAGATCAATAATTCTTACATTAGCACAGGTTCCTTAAAGCTTTTCATTAGCCAATCAGCCCATTTAGAGCAAACCAACCTTCTGCTGAAGAACTTGGCTTCACAGTATGCACCACAAGTAGTGAGTAGCACTGAATCCGCATTTATGTGACGATTTGGGCTTTTAAAGGCTGTGGTTTTAATTTTTTCATCAGCTGATGAACAGCCTGTTTCAGTTTAATGGTTGTTTGTAATAAATTTCTTACTCAATATTTTTGGTCTCATACCCATTTCTTTCCTTTTTTGCATTTTGAAACTCTTCTTAGAACCTTTTTAGAATCTAACAGGGCAAAATATGAGTTCTTCTCATTTTTCACCTGATCAGGTGGTCACAGGAACATGGAGATGGTAGGAGATGGTCTTGGAGGTGCTATGGGGTTGCTATAGCAACCCATAGCTCCCCCATGGCATTGCCTTTGACATATTATCATGTTGGTACAATTAAGGTATCACGTTAAAATGTGATAATGTTTGAAAATGTATTTTCCTCTTGGACAGCAACAAATGTCCATACAAACCAGAAAAAACATTTGGATGTATTAATTTTACTCATTTTCAACCTTAATCTAACATGTGAAAATCAAAACATTTTATAATAATTTCTGGTGAAAAATTCTGCCGTTTATTTCCTTCATCAAAGTCGATTCCCCAACACGAACCTACTGGACAGAAGTAGCCATTTTCTATAAAGTACAAGTATGTGTGTGACAAGATGAGTGCTCATCTTCCAGTGATCAGCGAATGACCTTGCAGCCATGCATTGTCGACTGCTGTATCACCCATGACTTTGTTATCCTGGCTGTTTAGCCCATTACTGTTCCTCACTATAAATATTATTCACACTTTACTACATTTATCTACAATTCCCTATTTCAAAATGTTTTTTTTTTTTTTTACCCTAGTAAAGTCTTTTGGTTAATCCGGGATTGGGTCACTGGGGCAGCAGAGAGGTCCAGACTTCCATTTAGCTGCCAAAATCAGTAAATCACAGTCTGATGAAGGCAATAGAATCACATCATCTGCAAAAGCAGAGACCGGATCTCTGCTTTTGTAGCAACATGGATCTCCTCAACACTTGTCTGTGCCTAGAGATTTTTGCCACAAAGATCATGAACGGAATGAGTGATAAAGGACGACCTCGGCGAAGTCCGACTCTCACTGGAAACGAGTCCGACTCACTGTCAGGTAAAAAAAAAAGCGGAGTGGTGCCACAGTTAAATATCTCTCACCAACTTTCAAATTTAAAAAAAAAAAATCACCAAACCTCAGAGTTTGTAGCCCGTTTGATGGGCTATTGTGAGCTGTATGCAAGTAAAGGCCTACTCTCCTACACAAAGGCGAATACATCAGACCTGCGTTCTCAGAGCAATCTCCTCCACAAAGCAAACTCTATTAGCAAGCACCTCCCTTCAGGGCTGACACTGACTTCTCTTATCAGACTCCACTAGTGAGTGCGTTTGTGTGTTGGAAGAGAGAGAGCCTTGTTATTTAGGTTAAAATTGACCACAGAAGGCAAATAGGCCTTGTCAGAGTCTTAAAAATAATGATTCCTCACAAAATCTTTGATGAAATCAGTGAAAATATGTAAGGCCATGCTGTTGATGATATGAGTCCTGGCGTGGTACTCAAAGAAGATTTAGATACGTTGCGGATGCAAAGCGTAATCTTCCACATAAAGAAAACCAACGACGATGCCAATAGTTGTTTTTCTAGCGGGTTGATACCAGAAGGACTGTACCTAACTTTTATATGAGTAACTTTGATGGCAGTGAAAAAAATGAATAAACAAGTGTTTCTTTGAAGCTCTATAAAAGCATTGTTTTATAGCCACTATACTTTTGGAACAAAAACTTTATGCATCTGAAAATTCAGGGTTTTTTTATTATGTAAGTGACCTGAAAAAAATGTCCACCTAATAAAAATATGGCAGCCGTTTAAAGATTTATAAAAGGGCACTTTTATGAACCTGCATAGTATTTTTGAGATTGGAGTTGTTTTAACGTGTAAGAAGTAAACACATACTTCTTAAAATACCAGATATTTGAGAATAATTCTGCCATTAATGTGACAGATATCACATTAAAGGTATGTGATATCGATGTACTTTCTCTTTTTCTCTTCCTGCTCAAGGTTGTGTTATTATCCAGACAATGCACACAGATATCACTGCTTACAAATAGTATGTTAACTATTCCAATTTCTAAGACATAAAAAATAGTTACAACTCCATAATCTTATTATTTCTCATTACAATGAGACAATTATCTCATTATGTTTTGAGATACTTTCTCCTTATAATAAGATAAAATAAGGAAAGCTTGGAAAACATCATAATTTTGTACAGCATATCTAAAGCTTAATCTACTACAACATGGATACAGACTATTAACACAGTCTATTTAATTTGATGCCATTCTTGACAGGTGGACAAGTGCAAAGGCACAAAATGTAACAATTCAGTGTTAAAACTCGGGCATAGAGTCCATCAGATTTCATATTTCCACTACAGAAAATTTGTTGAGCACTGAGGGCCACAACTGTTATATATTTTTACCTTATGAAACCTTTTTTGTTGTTGTTTGTTTGTGATTGAGATGATCACCTGCTGTGATATGTGACATAAAATAAAAGTCCATAATATAATTACTGTATTTCATAAGCACATGAATAAGGGAGAGCTGTATGGACATATTAACCCCGGGCCAGGGAAGGGATGGTGGGGGGCCGGGGTGTTGGGGTGGGTGATGTGTTTGCATCCAACTCAGAAAGTATGTAGCTGCGCTCCTGCATCCATCCAACAGCCTTTTAACCTCATAGTGATGTCACACAGCAACTGTGTGGGCCAAGGCTGGTGGTCTGTCACAGTCAAGAGAAACAAAATCTACAGACAGATGGATGATTCTCCTCCTCTGAGCAGAGAGCGCATAAACAAGGACATCGGCGCCTCCAAGAGGCTGCAGGAGGAACTGCATATCTGAGTGGCACATGGTTAAAACAGCGTAGAGCAAGTCTATGTTAGAGATACAGAGAGGATTTTAGGGGTTAACGATTTATATAGTATTACTATTTATTGCAAAATGTTTCAATGTTTGCATAAAGACTATTGGTCAATAGTTAATGCTGTTTCCTGGAACTCTTGGTTTTCTTTATAAGCCGACACCCGACATCACTATTGAAGCTGGGCAGTTATCTTTGATAATTGTCTCTTCATTGGTATGCTAACTACATTTCATTGCAAAGCAGAATAAAACACCTATCGTCTTTATGCTGCCATGGACGTTTAGACTGAGATCAACACAACGTTTTCATTATATATAGTACTTGCTCTTTATTTAAGTCAAAATAGTCAGAAACCATTAGTATAGGACATTCTCATCATATAAAGAATTGAGTTTCATTACTGTAGAGACAATAGGTCAAAACTTTCCAGCAAATTGGTTTAACTGAAACCTGAAATAGGAAAACTTCCTCTAAAGAAGACTTCAAATTCCCTTTTGTGTCACCAAAAAAAAAATAAAAACAACAAAAAAACCCCAAAACATTTCCTTCTTCTTGTTCTCATCAATTTTCATGTCTTACAGCTTGAACAGTACAGAAAAGGATGGGGGTGTGAGGAGGATACATAGTAACCTAGAGTACTAACACAGGGTAGAAACAAGAAAATAGGTATAACTAAACCCAGAATGATTACATGATGCAGGGGGACCATCACGTCCCGTCAGCTTCTTTCAGGCGCTGTACATCCAGACTTCATTGTGGTGAGTGAAAGCAAAGAATGACTCATAGTGAGCCCCAGTATAAATGCCAGAAATAAACTTCTCTCCTGCTTTAGTCAAGGCTTCACTGAGGATTCTTTTGTTTTCCTCAGCAGTAGTGAGGCTTGGGATTCCACTGTAAGACCTGAGGAGAGAGAACAGGAAAGTTCAAACCTTGTGTGGCACCACTGATCCCCCCCTCTAGTCACTTTCTCTGCTACGCTACAGCTAGCACAGCCTGTTATGAATGCTAAAGCTAGATAGCATGGTCACGGATGACAGCAAATAAACAGTTTTCCTGCAAGTTGTTATTTCGCCACTAGCACATTGAGAAGCAACTATACGAGGATGATAGTCAGCGCTAAGATCCTCCTCCTGGTTCTGGTTGGCTGGTTTTGGTCGGGAGCGGTGGGTTTCTTCAGACGGCAACAGCAGCTCAGGGAGGAGGTGGAGGAGATCGATCTTTTCACAGATTACCTGTCTTATGTTATACTCTCAGGACATGCTGACAGTTTTAACAAATATGTAGAGAAAGAAAAATATATATGTGTGTGTATATATTATAAATGTTACATAATGCAGCTTTAATTAATTAAATGTAAAATTATTAAATTCCTCATTAAATAATTACATTTTACTCTGAATGATTAAATATGTCATTTGGTTATTAAATACATCAATAAATAATTAATTATGAAATGATGAAATATGCCAACAACTAAAAGTCCCATGAAATAATTAAATCTATCTTTTTAAATTTTGAAATTAAATACTGAAATACAATTATTTCACTGTGCCTTTATTTATGTTCATGGCTCCTGATTATGAGTTGTTGTCATGAAACAATTTAAGCTGTAAAACCCTCAGACTTGAGTGGCTCGTCCACAGACCCTGACGTCTGATTGGCTGCTCCACTCATCCAATCAGGACAAACTGACTAGGGTTGCAGTCAAACAAAAATGCATACTATTCTTTTCTTTTTGAGACAAAGTTCTTTGTTTGAAAGGAATTTTTAACGTTTTTTTCTAGACGACCTTCTGTCCACCTTCCTTTCCACTGGATGCTTGCAATGCAAGCCAATAATGAAGAAAGGCTGGTTTTTGGTCCCTTGGGAGTTTGTACCAGAATCTCCTCACCACAGTTTAGTCCACTTGTGCAATAATGTGTTCCTGGCCCTGTACACAATCATTTGTCCCAAGGAGCATTAAGCCCCTTAAATTTGTTTTGTTTCAAGACAATGCACCCAGAACATTACTGTCATGTCCTCAAACCAAGTGTTGGGCATTTTCTTTTAGATTTGAGAGAGATGGTGCTGTAACAGCCCAGAATCCTCGCAGAGGAAGACCTCCCTCCAAGGTGGATGATGTGTCTTTTATGCGTTTTAAATACTTTAAAGCTTAAAGTGATTAGACTTAACTTTGACTTATGTCTATTTATCTTGGTTTCTGTGTTGCCTGCTCCACCTGATCACACATGACAAACCTTGAAACATCTTTTTACAAGAATCTTTTCTAACTGTGTTGAGTAAGAACAAGGCTCACCGGACANAGATGATGGCGGCAGCTTTGTGCTCCACTGTGACCGATGTATCGGTGATCTCAACAGTCGAGCCGGGTGCAAGAAACCAAGACAAGGAAGTAGAAGGAGTCTGACCGTCTGTTATGGTTATCAGTGCGGGCCATCCATAGAGAACCTCCTCACCTGGAAAAGAAGACAATGTGCAGATAAATCTTCTTAAAGTTAAATGCTGGTTTTACATCATCTTTTGTCTCCTGAACTGCAGTCTGGCTCCAGTTCTTAGCACTGGAGTTTCTCTTTCTCTCACATGACAGAACATTGGCAATAAAATAAGAGAACATTTTCATTGTCTAAAGTAAATCATGTCCCAAAATATGCATTTGAGTTGATGTAATCTCAGTGGGTAAGGGGTCATTTCTTTCCAGTTTGTTGGTTTTGCATTAGACGTTTATTTTGCCTGTACTCTCTCCCCCTGTCCCTGTAACATCCAACACCTGTAGTTTTTTCTTTTTGTTAAGGAATTTTCTGGCACTAGTGGCCACAGTAAACTAGCAGGAACGAATGGAAAGACATGCGGCAAAGGAACCGAGGAAGCGACTTGGGCTGCGTTGATGTCTGTAGCCTCTCTACGCCCGTCATTAAACTGCGTCTGAAAAGAAACAAGGTCGTGTGTCTCTGTTTTTGTCTGTCTTCCCCCTTTTCTCTCAGTATGTACGTTTTTAGGGACTAGAACAGGTCAGTTGTTAGTCATATTATTCAGTCAAAGAGCAAAACGGTTACTTCACATCTTAACACACTTTGTAGGATATTTTTTGGTCAAACTCGTTCCAGATTTCTCATTGTAAACACTAACTCTATGCGTGCAAAACTTGTCTTTATTTTAGATCTTTAGTGATTTGCCTTTCAGAAAACTAAGCCCGGCGCTTGGGGCCCTAGAGCAATCATGCAGCGGCCCGCCATGTTTTTGAGATAAAACATGTTTATAGTTGACAGGAAATTTTAAAATATCACTTGATAGTAATGCGTTATTGGAAGAATGGAAGATTAAGACCTAAACAATAACGTTTTTTAAAAAAGGCAATCATTGAAAAAAAAAAAGAAATTAATAAGTTAGCAATGCTTTGCCAGGTGGGGGCACAAGTAAAGCCTGGTGGCCCGCCAGGCTTGTAATACACTGAGGGAAACCCTGAGCTTTGGTGCTTTGACTTCATTGCTCAGCTTTGTGCTTCTGGTCTTTACTTCCTTCACAAATTACTTCCCAAAACCATATCATTGTTTAAGCAAAAAGATGAACTCTAAGCTCCTGATTTACCAGCTTCCTTCTGTTTGTCGCAGAAAGCTCTCAGTGTCTTCACTGCAGTTATGAGTGAAAAACTGTCTCTGCTGCTCATCTTCGTGGTTATCCAGTCAGTGTCAACATAGCGCCGCACCTCAAAGTCCTGCACACAGCAAGCAAATAGAAATCCTTTTTCTACTGACAGAGAGACAGATTTGGTTTTGGGGCAGCTGCCATCATTCCTACCTTGTTTGTCTCTACAACTTGGTACTTCGGGCATGGATAGTTACTGCAGGACGAAGACTGACTGCTGCAGGATGACACCAAGATGAAAGTTACGAGTGTGAACAGCAGCTTCTCCATCTTCTCCTGACAGACTCTGCAGACAGACTGCTGTCATCTGTTCATTTGCATGAAACTCATTCTCTTAAAAATTCCAAAAACTCTAGTCAAACAACCCCTCCCACATATTTCTCCGGCCCTACCGGGAAGACAGGTGTTCGCTTGGGTGTGTTTTATAATTCCAAATGACTTTCCCATAGTTTGCATCTATTTTGAAAGCAATGAATGAAAGACTACATGCATTATGCAAATACCTGTGAAAGTAGTTCAGCCAGATTTAAACCAGCAACCAGGAATTAGCCAACCAGTAGTACTGGCAGATGTAAATAAATCTGCAAACTATGGATTAAAATTAAAAGTTAGTACATGTTCTTTGTGTGTGTTATGTATTTTTTCAGCTTTTCTCAAAATTTGACATCTTGTTGTTAGGAAAGTTGTTGTCTATTCGAGATAATTTAGAAAATGTAATAAAATCTTAAATTCATACTATCTGTCTTGGAGCAATTTACATTTATGCTCATTTCCAGGGTGGCCATATGCAGCGGTCAGTATTTATTTATTTTTGGGGGAATTTTTTTTTTTAATAGGATTTTTGTCATGTAGGATTAAAACTTGCAACCAATAGATTGTAATATTTCTGTTAGTATTTCTGCCAATGTAAAAAAAATCCCCATCATGCTATATCATTACTATTAAAGCTGCAGTATGTAAATTTTATAAAAACAAAAATGTTTTTTATATATTTGTTACAACTGTCATGTTGTGACTTTATGCTAAGAGACAGA